>BMAW01034725.1:76909-149601 GCA_019974015.1 Nephila pilipes | reverse complement strand
TATATATATATATATATATATATATATATATATATATATATATATATCTGATTTAATTTCCTAAAATGAAAAATCAGATGATAAGTGTATATAAACGCTCAACATTCTTTCCAGGAAGTCGTGTTTTTTTTTCAAGCAAAAATAAAATGGCTTAAAAGCCAGAAAGAAACAATTTTAGACTTTCCAAATAAATTCAAACATTTATTCAGAATCAGTTTTTATTACTTTAAGGTGCCATTTCAAATATTAACAGCATTACTATGTTTAAAATGTTTTCCTCTCTTAAATACTAAAGTTGTGCATTTTCACCCTCAGAGCAAACTGAATTTATTGAACGCTTTAACTGGCTTATGATATTCGCGTTAAAATCCCTGGAGAAAAGTGCAGGAAAATCGAAAGTAAAAAGAAAGCTTTTTGCTTATCTCTGTCCCGAGAAATAAAAGCTTGATTCCCTAGGGAATCTTATGTAACGCTTGAAAATAAAAAGAGAAAAGTCGATAGGGCTTAAATGTTTCAGAAAATTAGGAATCTCGCTCTATGAAACACTGAAGAGGTCAGAATAAAATTGGTATCTTCCATTTTGAATCTGACATTTTTGACAAGGTATTAATCCACAAGGAAAATAAATTATTTAGTGTTTGAGAGAGAGAGTGCTTTTTTGTAAGAAACTAGTTATATGCTATAAGTATTTAAATAACAAAGCTACATACTTTCAGTGTTATTTTATAATAATTTAGATGGAAACACAGTTATATGAAGAATAGGAAGGCGCACAAAATAATACTAATGTGTTGCCTAATAAGACATCATTATGCTACAAATTTATTTAGCTGTAAATCATAAAGGGTTTATACCATTTATTCATATTTGACTAATATATTATATTAAAATTAATAGAATTTTTGTTTCATTGATTACATATTGACCGTATATATAATAAATTGTAGTAGTTAAAATAATTTTTTGAGACATGATAAAATAATTCAAAAAATACTTCGTATGTTTTGTTAAGATAAAGAAGGGAAAAAAATATATTTCTTACATTGAATGTTTGAATTGAAAGTATTATAACTATGTTACACAAAAAAATTACCACAGTATTTTGTATTAATCGAACATTGGGAAGGTTACGAGGTGTGACTATTTAAAAATTAGACTGACGTTGACACGAAAGAAGTACGTATTCGCCAAGGGTCAGCGACCGACAGCTGTTTAGCGTGAATATTTTCGATTCGCCAGAAAAATGATAAATGAGTGAAGAATTGTTGCAAAATTTCACATGATTTTTGAAAATTCGCTAATGAAACGTTTAATTCATAGAAAGAAATTATGGTAACGAACATTTATAACGTGCCCGTTCTGGAGCATTTTCAACGTTTTCAGGGAGGCTGAGAAGACGTTGAAGATTATTCAAGATCTGGACACCCTCCGAATTCAAAAACGGATGACAATATCATAAGAATCGGTAATCTGGTTCCATTTGACCGTCCGTTAAGTATTCGGGCAATTGCTGAGAGTGTAGGAACTGAGAAAGTGTTCGTACAACAAATGTTTCCACCAAAACTATGGGCTGGCTTCTTCCGCATTGTCTATCAAGAGGTTTCTAGCCAAGTACAGCATCCCAGTGTTAGACCATTCGACTTATTTGCCAGATCTTTAGCTATGCTACTTCTGTTTCTTAAGATGAAATCGTCATTAAAAATAATAATATTTGTGTCATTGAAGCAGTGAAATAGAAAGATGCAAGCGTCCAGAAAGAGAAGATAGAAGAAGACTTCCAGGACTATTTTGAACAATGGAAGATTCACTCAGAGCTTTTTAGGGATGGTGGAGGGATGTATATTGAAGGTGACAGTAAGTAAATATGTATAACTTCAAGTTAAATGTTTTACAGGATCAGTATTGTTATGTAATAGTCACACATTGTATTATATAATGGGTAGGTTAAGTTGTCGAAATTTGAATGTGTTAAGAAAACAATATCACTGACATATATTTTCTTTTATAAAATATGAGTCGTAAGGTTTAATAAAGTCAAAATTAGAGGAAAATCTTTACAATCAAATAAATCTCTCTAAAAATAATGTGAACAATAAAAAATGCTTATAATACTTACTATACTATTGAAATACTATAGAAATAATACTATAATACTATAGAAAAATTACTGAAAAAATATTGGAATATAATGATACCGGCTTATATAATATACTGTATACCCACAACTGAATATGATCTGTTGGAATATGAATTCATCTATCATTTTCAAATATTGCATTGAAATTGAATTCCCTCGCAAATTCATATAATACATAGCTATTTATATCATTTATATCACTGCGTCCTTCTTCTTTTTGTCTGTAATCTCATTCTAGAATAGCGATCTATTGCTTCTACATTGTACCTAGAAATAAAAGAACATCACAACGATTTTGTGTGTATTTATATCCCTTCCATTTTGAAATACTTGAATGAACATTTCGTCTTTAATGCCATGCGAAACTTCTAAATGGCAATAGGCCTTCTGGAATTGTATTTCCATTTTAGCTTCTGATACTGCCCACTCTTTTCCATTTGGAACATAGGATATAAAACCCTTCAACTTTTCTCCAAGTTCCAGCAATTTTACTCAGACTGCCTTATTCATATGAGAATATAAGAAAGTAAGAACATATTGATTGATGGGAAAACTTAAACTATTTCCGTATGTCTGAACTTCTTTCTTATTATATGAATCGATATATTTCATAATACCAAAGGAATTACTGTCCTGTATTTTTAAAATATTTACTCTAGGTATTAAATAAAAGTAATATTTATTGATATAGTCTTATTTCTAGACTACGGACACATCTTACAAAATATCCTGTTGCTTTGAATTATAATAATATGTTAATCGTAGGTAAAGTTCATTGTAAAATCAATTCACAACACGTGTATTTTTCTAATGTAGGCATATTTTCAGCTTGAATATTTTAAAAATGAAAATGATTTCAAAACGTTTCTCTAAAGCTATAATATTTTGTTGCAAACCTTAAATATTTAATTTAATTATTCTATTTTTGAAAATTGAAACAGATCTCGAGTCTAAATTCAATAAGTATATGTATCAGCAATGCCCAAATTATTTTTGTCTACCCCCAAAATGAAAAATTATTTATCATTAAAAAAATATCAATATAAACATACTTGAATGCATTATGAAATTGCTCTGAAATAGAATTCAATCTCCTGTTTTATTATTTACTAATCTTTGTATTTCTACAGTATTTTTAACATTTGTCTTGGATCGGTAAAATATATCTTCCCACCAAGAAATGTAAATTTCAACATTTTATCTTTCGCATAAATCAAGTTACTTCTCCTGTTTGGTATCTACCGAGAAAGATGCCGAAGAAACAGTTAATAAATAATTCATAACTGTGGCGATAATATGATTACTGTAACAAATAGGTAGTCATTTTTCTGATTCCGATGGAAATTACATTATTTCAACTCCGTCCAGGTACTTCATCAATTTAAGCATTATTCAAGTTTCTACTGAGTAGTGATGCAATTCTCATATCCGGTTGTTGCCTGAAAACCGTAGATCGAATTAATCTGGTTGATATGTGCGGCTTGTTCAGGCATCACTGTCAAATTTTGCAGTCTGTCGCCTCCATTCAAATCTATCTTCAGATCTGCCTATTAGTCATTATGATAAATAGCGAATTAATTGAATTACGGAAATGAGACTCGGATTGTAACCTGTTACAGATGCTAATAAAGTATTTTTCGACTACGCCGTATCAGTATAATTATGAAAATGCGAAATGATAGCTGGAATATTTCACTTTGTTTCCAATCTAAGGAACTTTTCAAAGTAATTTATCAAATTAATGACTTTGTCATCAGGGCAATGGGTAATAGTGTTATAGGTAGCTTGTAAATTGCTAGAGAATAGCAATGATATGAAGGAAAAAGTTTCAAAATATATGAATAAAAGATCCTTAATTACCTGAAAGCTAACGTAGTAAATGAATAAGTTTTCGGGCAAATTGTTTTACAAATTACATTTTATGCAGATGCAATCTGTTCCGTTTTAGGAATGTGTGCTTGAAGCACTGATATTTATAAAAAAGTTCTTGGTATATCCCTGCAAGACAGCTTCATTTAGTGAAGAGTCATACGACAATTTTCACCTTTTCTCACAAGAACAATTGGATCAAAGTATTGTTTGACCGATAGCTCGGGGAATTTTGTGTATATAAAATGGTCTTCTAAAATGTTAAAATAAGTAAAAATTAGAATAGTTAGTGCAGAACATTAATTAGTTCTTGAATTTGTTAAGGGTGCAACAATCACATTAATTTTATAATTAATCAGGTAAAATGTTATTTCGCAAGATGTTAGAGTACTTGGTATTAAAATGGCATGATAAATCCACTAACATAAGTATATTTTCCTAATTATTCTTTTAACCTTCGAATGACCAAGTGACTCTAACGTCAGTCTATGACGAATCTTTAATTTTTTTTAAGAAAATATAGCCCTTTCAATATTTCATAGTTGAGTTTTTCTCTATTTCATTATGTGAATTCTTAAGTCATCTCTTCATCTAAGAAAAAAAAGTACCTAAAAATTATCTTTTCATTTGGGATCAATAAATGGTTCCACCTGGCCGAAACATTGAAAACTTTCTTATGTTTTTACATTCAAAATATTTTCCAAAGAGGCTATGGTGGTACATATGGAGGCTATATATGTACCTAAGCATAACAGAGTAGTAATCATGCTATCAATCAAGCATTTTGATTTAAAATTATGCGATGAAAAACATCATTTAAATCCCAGAGCGATATTTGAATATAATCATTGAAAAGGAAAGTGGATAGTTTGGACCGAAAGTTTTATGAGAATTCATGTTCGCTTAGTAGTAAACGATGGCCTCTAGTTTTATTTTTCCCTTCGCTGGTATAACAGTAATCATTGAATTAATGTGTTCAAGCGATCATTTGAAAACTTTGAAAAAATGTACATCTTTTCAAAGGTGTTTATTTCTTCAAGAGTTAGAAATGACCTTATTAAAACCTTTTATAGCCACGCACAGCAAACTGAGCGATTGTCAATTATATCACTCAAAATAATGAGTTCTTTCAAAGCATCGTGGAAAATGCAGAAGGCTATGTAAAAAACCGTGAACAAACTGAAATTTTCTGCCGAGTGTAGTTGGCTCGTTTTGTGTCCTAGAACACTCGACAATAAACTCCTAAGAAATGGAGTAAGTGCGATCGATTGGATTTCAAAAATCATGTCAATATCATAAGTACAACAATATGTCGTGAGTACTGTAAAGAAAATGATTAATAAAGTTCAACTGAACAATCTTTTTTATTCTAGTTCCTAATCATAAAGTGAATTAATCATACTTTTATATCTGAAATATTTCGTTGCGATTTTCTACTTTTTTCTATTGAGGCAGCTCTTATATATATTTAATAGTTTAGAAGCTAAATTTCGTGTTTTATTTAATATTGTAAATAAATATGTGTTCTTAAAAATGAGGTCCTGAAAGATTTTACATGATCTTTCATGATTCAAATATTTATCTGGTCATTTGAAGGTTAAGAAACGAGAAAAATCCTATTTTCACACATTTGAATATCATTACTGAAGCAAATAGGAAGCCATTTAGTTTTACTTTTATTAATAATTAGTGTGAAAAGTTATGTATATTATGCAAGTGTTTTTTTAATAAATGATTATCAACAAATTGTTTTATTTTAGGCATAATTCATGATTGGACAATATGGTGTATATGCTTACAAATTTTAACGTATATTGAAAGATAATCTTATTTTAATTTGTAGTTGAAGTTTAGATGTATATAAAGCTGATACATTTTTGAACAGGAAAATTACATACCTAACAGCCTGTTTGATATCATTTTGACAGATAGTTTACAGCTGAGTGTCTGTTGAATAATAAAAAAAAAATTCCCGGATAGATTCTTGTTGATTTTTTACCACACACTTCATGCAATGTTTTTCATTGAATACGCTTATTTTAGATAATTTCAATTTACTAAATCTTGAATAGGAAGACTAGCAGTGACTCTTTCCTGAAAGCAGTGTTGAGGTCCTGAAACCCAAATGTTGTAAATTAAAATCTTAGTTCTACAAAAATGGTATGAATTAGGAAAAAAAGAATTACGCATTAGCTCAAATACCTCTCTTCATATTCATTGTAATTCAAAATTACTGGGTCTATCGCTAAAGGATTGTCACAATCCTCTTCCAGAAGTCGCAACTAACAACGAAAGGAGAAAAGGTGCATAGTAACTGAACTAGCCTACTTGTATCAAGTTCAGCATAAAGCTTTTGTCTGAGGACCCGATTATAGCAAGTCCAAATCTGCCCAAATATAGCACAGATCAACAGATAACTACCGAATAGGTACCATACAATTTGAGCCCTAGATGGCAGCATATATCAGCCTAGCACTACTAACTGAATAAATCCCCATTAGAAAATTAAATTAAACCGTCTCCAAATATTGTGTATCGCTAAGGGATCCAGCTTGAATAAAAGCTGCTAGTGATATAAGAAAAATGGCTAAGATCCATACGTCAAATAGTGACTCATCTTCTTAACCATAGACGATTGAGAATGTTAACAGAAAACGTTTGAAATGTCATTCAATGCAATAGGTTATGTATATGAATTAAATTAATGGATGTAAAAATACATCCTTCTCTAAATATTATTCAGAAACTACATCAATAGTAAAAAACACTGTCCTCTATAGAATAGGGTCTCAGTGCCATCTTTCATAAGTTTCAACCGAATAATGAATAAAAATGAATAAATGACCTAAGTAAATTTACCCAAAAATGTCCTGGTATGGAGCTTATTTCCAGCCGAGTTGTGTAAGGCACAGAATAAGGTAATGTGCGGACTCATAGATAGCCAGTTTAAATCTATCTAAACATAGCCAAGAACAAAAGACAGCCAACAAAAGTTTTTTTGTATGTTGTTTTAGAATGTAATGGAAATTTAACTAAGTACAACTAATCTCAAAACTCCCGTAGACGATAAATTTATTTTCACATTCTTTAAAAAGTTTAGCAATCTCTTCAACATTCCTATCCTTAACAAAACTAAATTGAGACTATTCTAACGTCCTTGTTTTACAACACAAATTAATTACATTGATTAAGTTAATATTCTGGGCAGTAAAAATACGAGGCAACATCAAATTAAAACTACTTAATTTTGAACAAGCATTATATCAGTTAACAGAATTGGTACTGTTAAATTACAGACACTAAAAATTCGGTGCCAAAGGGCAGTTTAGCTAATGATCTAGATTGAGTTTGACCTTTCTGTCTGACGTGACCACAAAGACGTACACATTTACCTTAGTAGCTCTGCCAATTTGATTTTTTATTAATGAGAAATTGAACTTCCTTCTCATATTAGTTGTATAGAAGAATCTGAACAAAGATGTTGAGTTCGAAGTATTAATGAAAGGAAAGCAGACACTTTAAATTAAGGGAAACACATAAAAATAAAAAAAAAATTGCAAACACAAGACATTAATAATTACCTAAGCTGAATAAAATAGTAATAAAGAAAAAATATAAAACATAGCTTACAAGGAGAGAATTTGGGTTCATTTAGTTCTTTCAATTAAACTTCTACTAGCTCATTACAGCATTATTATTCAGGCTATATTAATCGCTAACAATGATATTTGAAAATACATTGCATGTATTATTTTATTTAATGAACTCAAGGTTCTTAAATTTGAATATTGTTAGTAATAAGTATTTCTAAGAAAACAATTATTTAGGTTTAATTGAGCTAAAAATAAGTATCATATGATCACTTGATATTAAATTTGTATTTTTTACTTTCTATTCCATTTAATTCCTTATGAACTTGAATTATCTCGTATATGTCATCGTATATATTATATTGTATCAAACAATAAGCTTTCAGTCATAATAGTTATAGTTCTTTCTATGAAGAGAAGTGATCTGTATTTAAATTCAGTTCAAGAAAATTTTTATTTGGATTCCTAGTTGAAATAATTTTATCAATATAAATAAAGGGTACTTAAGATAAACAGAAAATAAGCGTAATTCAAGCATTCAAAAACATAATTAAACAAGGTGTTTATAATAAGATGTGTTTCGCAAAGTTAATCCTAAATATTTACTTACAAAAATACGTAAATTGTTAGCAACAGCTGTTTAAAAACATTATTGATATATGTTTATCAAATACTATTTTATGACACATAATAATCATGCAATAAAAATGCATAGATAAATGAAAAATAATGTTTTTAAGCTTTGAGAGCCAAAATAATGTGTCACATTTCAAATAGACTTTCCAAAACTGAATTAAGACTACGTTATAGCAGTTTTACATTACAATTCGGAACAATTATAAATTATTTCATAAGACTATTTTATTATTTATATGTTTGAAGTTCAGGCTATAATTAAAATTGATTTTATGTATACTTATAGTAGGAATTTAATTAATTGCATATAAATGTATGTAATACATCAGAATTCCAAACAAACACTGTCCTAAAATTATTTTTAAAGCTAAGGATATTAAGAGCTTATACATTTTAAGAGATCATACTCTTTTGTGAATGGTGAATGAAAAATTCCTAATACTTTAACATAATTGAATACAGTACAATAATTCTATGTTTGAAAATATGCTATGAACTAGGACCTGGAATTTCCGAATGAAGTTTTCAAGCAATGTTATTCCTATACAATTGTAAGCAAATTTTATTGTTCTCTTCAAATACTGCATAATTAAATTTTTATACAAATACGTTTGAGTATATATATATATATATATATATATATAATTTTTTGTGTGGTTTATTTTCGGAAAATGCTGATTTTTGGTTACCATATTTTTATTACCATAACATAAATCATTGAAGAGTTACGATTTGATCAGTGATACTGATAGAAATACACATTATTCCATTCCAAGGTACGGAACAGAATAACAGAATTTTTCTGGTTCTTTATTATATTTTTTTCGTGTTTTGGATCTTAAGCAGTAAATTTTCGGATTGTATAAATATTATTTTGGCTTTTTAATAATATCCTTAAATATCTATTTTTTTTTCACATATTTATGATTCATATTTTTAGATCATTATATATGTATATATATATATATATGTATGTGTGTGTGTGTGTGTGTGTGTATGTGCAAGTGTTCTTAAAAATACGTTAAATGATGATTTTAGGATCAAATTAAACCAATTCTTAGGATCACATTTCATCAAAAAAATATTTTAAATATATTAATTTGTAA
This sequence comes from Nephila pilipes, assembly GCA_019974015.1. Lineage (NCBI taxonomy): Eukaryota > Metazoa > Arthropoda > Arachnida > Araneae > Nephilidae > Nephila > Nephila pilipes. Next base: position 140,263 of record BMAW01034725.1, on the reverse strand, counting down.
ATATGAAATGAAAATTTCAGTACAAATATAAAATTGTTTTGCTAATGCATCATTGTAATTTTTCCAATGCTCTTATCTAAGTACTATATGAGCTTTTATTGCTTAGCTTGATTAAAATAAATTGGTAATGATACTTTTTTTACTATCTATTTACACAAAATTCTTATAAAAATTTGAGCTTTTTATTAAACAGGGAAATGAAATTTCATTTTGGTTAATATCTAAAAGATACATAATTAGTTTAAGCTGGTTTTTCAATAGAATGTAATGTTTAATTTAGAAACATTGCATCAGATTTAAAATGAAATATGATTAAAATTCTCTCCATTGAAATAAGCAAAGTAGCAGATTTACTTATTTATTTTTATTATTGCAAACATTTCAAATAAATAAATTAGACAGATTTCACAAAATACAATCAGTATCATTAAGTAATGAACGTGACTTGTTCAAAAATTACAGCCATAATAAAGTGATTATTCTTAAATGTGTAAAGACGTGTTATATTACTTAAAAGGGAGTATGAAATTTTAATACTAAAGTTAAAATTTTTAATTTTTAATATTATATGCATATATTTGTACATAGTAAGAATATATGCTGGAATCCCAGACGAATTTGGATTTCTTCATTGAGTAAACTCACTAAATGTTAGAATTAAAGAAAACAGTCTATCAGCTTTCAATTGAGCTGCATTTTTTGAAGTATTTTACGTTGAAAGGGCGTACTGGATCAGATGCACTATATTATCTTCTAGTCATTGAATGCTCTTAAAATTTACTAAAATTACGCTCATTTATATAATTAATGCCTTCATTATATACAAAAGTCAATTCAAATATATTTATAGGTTCTTGAATTAAAAGGTTCTTAAATTTTCATTTCAATTTTCATTTGTTATTTGTGAGAAAAAATGTAAAGCATTCAGAAGAAAATATACTCGCATTTAAACATAAAATGCGTAACTTCATTGGGAATTTAAAAAAAAATCACAGATGCAATAAAATAAAAATAAACTTCGTATGAATAAATTTCCCTAAGCAGATTTTTCTCAAGTGAGTTTCTTTTTCTTTATTTTATCTTTGAAGGATATGATAATAAATTTTTTTAAATTTAAAAGTGCAATGGTTTTCTTGAGATTTCTTTCAAATATTGCATCAATAGTGTAATATTTAAATAAATTATCACATCATAACTAAGCATTTATCATAAAGAATCATTCATAAAGAATCATTTTAAAGTTTTAATTAGTTATGCTATATTTAAATAAATTACGATCAGAATTAAGAATTAATAATTAATAAAGAGCCTTTCCAAATATTTTATTAGTCGTGCACTATTTAAATAAATCATGATCCTAGATAAACATTCATGAGTGTACAATGGCATTATGAAAAAAAAATGCGATTTTATAATTATTTGAATTTGAATTGCAAAATGCATTTTGAATAGTGAAAATTCAGTTTAATAAAAACAAATGTAATCAAAAGAAAGCTCCTTAGCAAAGTATTAAATTTCTTAACATGTGAAAAGACTCTATATGTCTATGAAAAGGTAGGTTAAAATAATGCTTTTGGTCAGAATAGTTAGTTGCTCCTTGTAATTTTTTCCAATGAAATATTAATTTTGAAAGTTATCTTTTTGTGTGTGTGTTTCGTCTTTTCTAGTCAATTTCTGTAAAAGGTTTTTTTTTTATGAATTTAATAATATGCATTCTTATCCCATTAACACCCGGTATACGGTAATTATAATTACTAAACCACCGGTTAATGAACAGTAAGTTACAGTATAATAAGAAAAAAGGATCTATAATATAAAATCCTACATCAAGAAGAATTTTATACAAAATAATATTTGCGTTAATTTGCAGAGCATCTAATCAATTCGATAAAATAAATTTATGGTCCTGAATGCAATTTTTACAAAACATAATTCACTTGCTTACTAAAAAAATTTTATAAGAATTTCAACAAAAGAGCATTTAAAATATTTAAACACAACTGAGCGTATTGTTTTATACAGTAATAATATTTGTATAGTACAAAATGGTTGAATGTACAGCTAATCTCAATGACCTCACAATATTCACAGCAATATCTTCCCAAATAGTAATACAAACTGGAATATTTCACTTCCATAGAAATGGTGATTCAAATATGATGTAGAATGACTTTTAAAAAAAGTTATTTTTTAATGCCTGCTCTTAATCGGAATTCATAACGTCACCCGAACTTAAAAAAATGCTCTGAATTTCTTAAAAGGAAAAAAAAGTATTATGATACCAAAATGTGTATGAGTGATATCGCAAGCATTTACTTTTTGATGGAGCATAATAAAAGAATATGAAAAGAAGCCTCTCATGTTATAGAACTGTGTATTACCAGGGTCTGACTTACGAGACGGTATCGAAAAGTTTTAATAATTACTGAAAAATAACAAAGTTATCTGCACAAAATTTATTAGGATTGTTAATTGATCATTCTGTATATAAGAGTGAGATACTATTTTTACATTAAAAACAGATATTTCTGCCTTGTTTAAGCATTAGAGAAAACTTCTTGGTATAAACTAAACCACAAATAAAATAACCAACGTATTTTGATTATTTACGGCTTGATATATATATACATATGCACGAATAAAAAGGATATTGTAAAAGTTTAATTATTAATATAGAATAATTGAGAAATTTAGATGAATTTATACTACACATTAATCAATCCTTATGGACATAATATTGTAAACAACAGTTATTAATGTCGATTTGCTTGATTTTAGGAAGCCGCAGATTGAAGTAACCTGCTATATTGTAAAGTATTAATTATTATTTAAAGTAATTTAGATAACAACTTAATTTTTATTTATTATTCTTAAGCTATATGTAACATCTAAATATACATTTGTCCTAGCATTATTGATCTTTTGAAGATGAACGCAAAGATTAAACTGTTTTTCATACTGCGGGTTATTTCAATCTGTAGCTTCCTGAAACCAAACAAATCAACATTAATAGCTGTTGTTTACAAAATTATGTGAGTGAGGATCAATTAAATTACAGAATGAATTTTATCTACATTTTTCGGTTAATTCTTAGCAATAATTAAAATTTTATGATACTTCTGCGTATGTCTGATATTAATTTCATTAATATGTAAAATATTTTGTGCCATCATTAATGTTCTGCAAAGTCTGTGTTACTTGGATTTAGAATCATCAATTTGGAAGTGACAAATTGTTATTTCCTCTTCAGTGTTTATGTTTTATGTCAGTTGACTATGATATAACATTCTGAAAAATAAACCAGATGCTGTAACTTTCCTCCGAATTTATAATGAATGCCTACTAAGTAAAGAAAGAAAAATGCCGTTTAGGTGATGGCGCATCTTGAGCATTTATTAAAACCCTCCTCTCAGAATTTCCATTATCCAAATGAGACAAAAAGTGGGCAATTAAGGAGTGTTTTGAGGTGGCTAACAAAATTAGTTTTATTTTATTCAGAGAGATTGAAAAACTTCGAAAGTACCTATTTGGTTAATATGCGCATAGATTATAGTAAGAAAATTTTTAAAGTAATTTAATGAAATTGTTTGGCTTACGGTGTCTTTTTTTATTCACTTTCCGTCTTTAAAATTACCTTGGAAGTCTTGGCCTGATTACAACTTTTATCTTGTACTAGGCTGAAATTCAATTAGGCCACTCTACAGTGTGTATTTTAATATTAATGCCCTTTTTCTTTCTCTCTTATCTTTGAAAATTTTCTAATTATTTAATTTTATTAACTCAGATGTTTAATTTACAATGATATATGCAATATGAAGAAAAAATAAGAATGATGAAAAAAAATTCATCATATGGAGTGCCAGAGAGGCGTTAAATCTTTCATTAAATAAAAGTTATTCGCATAATGAATCAATACAAATGATAATATTAAATATTTATTTGCTTTTTGATGTTATTCGCGTTAAATTTCAATAATGTGCTAATTGAGTTTCATGAAAAAGTTGGTATACAAATTAATTACTTTATTTAAAATTACTCAATGTTTTATTTGTAAAGGAGTGTCTTTAACAATTTTTATTAAAAATATACATTTGAATTAATCGAAACTAAATTACTGCATAGTATTATGAAGATATATTAGTTCCTGGTTTAACATTCAAAGCTATACCTTAAATAAAATCCATATATATAAAAATAAACTAAATTAGGCAGATTAAGTTAAGTTTGTAAAAGTGCACAATTAGGTATGATGATATATTTAATATTAAAATTATCTGAGTAGTTTATTTCTAATATAAAATGTCTTAAAACATTTTGACTGTTTACATTTAACGAAGATATCAAACAATAATCTAGATTTTACACTTTAATATTTAGAAGTCAAAAATTCTGAATATCTGAAAAAAATCAAATATTTTTTAATAAAATTGAGGAATTGTTTTAAAAAGTAATGTGTTATGAGATGAATATATGCAATTTGTCTAAAGTATCACTCACCTAAATATACTTTATTTGTACATTAGAGGTTTAGATTATATATATATATATATATATATAGCTTTTTTAATCTGTTTAAATACATTGAAAATAATATTTTCATATTTTATTTTTCTTTTATTAAAACTTAAGACAAGAATTTAAGAATTGGAAATTTTATAGTTAAATTACCCACACAAAAAATAAATTACAAAAACTTTTGAATTTTTTGTAATGCAAAATATTTATAAAAAAACAATTGAAATGCCATTTTAATCATGGAATTATTAAACATTTTATTTAAATAATAATAATATAGTAAAATATTAATAGATAAAATTTTAATAATAGTTTTTTTCAAAATAGAACAAGTCTGTACAATAAACAGTTTTAGTTTTATTAAACTCGGATTTCAAGTAAAATTTGAATTGCAAGAAGTATTTTTTCTTTAAAAAATATTTATATGAAGCAATTAAATTTTAGTTACTGAAAATAAAAAGGGCACTAAATGGTTAAAAGGTAGTTGACTTTAACAGTTTTATCCTGCGGTGCAGCTTAATTAAAGCATCAGTTTGCTTCAGCAGTAAAAATTATTTTACTGCTATAGGAATTCAGTGTTCCTTACAGTATAAGTTTTAATGTATCAATAAAAATAACTAAGCTATATTATTTAAATATTTTTTTAAAATTAATTAAACTATATCAATAAAATTATTCTTAAATAATTGTCTGTAATTAAACTGTATAATTATAAATTAAATTTTTGAATTAAATTTGACTATTTATGTCTCCCTTTTCTCTTTAAATGGGCACTTTTGAAAATGAAATATTATTTTAGACTTTTTCTAAACACGAACTTTCTCAATAAATTTCAAAAACTAACACTCCCATCTTTGTTTGTCAAGAACTTTTTGCATTTTATATTTTTCTGAAAAAGTAACTTTATTATTTTTTATTTAATGTGATGAGTTATTAATTGACATATGCAGTTCGTACTAACTCAAAATATTGCTAATATTTTACTGCATTTGAAAACAGATTGTAAAATGCAGCTTGTTCAAAAGAAGGGACTTTTATGACAACATACATAACTTTAATTTCAAAGTTGAAAATCTAACAACAATATATATAACTGAACTAAAATTTATAGATATGAATCAATAATTGGATCACAGAGAGAGATATTATTTTATTATTAATTACTTAAAATTTTTTAAAAGGTATTATTCCTCCAAGCACACAAAAAATAGAATAATAAAATTATATTATTTTCTCAAGATCGCGATTAAATTTTCAGATCCATCTTCAGAAGTATATTATCCTGATGGTTGATTTACACAGTATTCTGAAAAAAAATGTCATTTTTAGATTTAAAATTACAAAGATAAACATAGGCTTATTGCACTGTTTTCCTAATTTTCTCATTTAAATTTATATTTATAATGATCATAAATACAAGTATCCTGTCGAATACTAAGTATGTTTCGTGATGTTAAGTAAATTATATATCTGAAATATACTTTGCTTTTAAAATGTGGTCTATATATTTAATAAGTTTCGTGACTTTATGAATTAAGTTACTTCAAAAAAGTGGGTGGAGTGGATTGAAATAGTTTGAAACAACATAATTCAAAGAAGAGGGAACTGTTAGTTCGTGACAGAAAGGCGTATTCGTACCAAACGACAAAGAAATGGCGGAGTGACTCAGATGGTTGATGGTTCTGTTGGTGATTCATTCCATCAATGATATGCAAAAAGTCAGATATTTTGTTTTTGAACCAGGAAAGTTAAGCCTACATTTAAATTTAGAAGCGAAAACATCGTTAAAAGCATTTTGTTGCTAAGACTTGGTGACTACTGATATCTTTAAAATTTGTCGCAGTGTTTCATCATAGAACATCAATACCTAATCCTAATTAAATAAGGGAGAAAATATCCTACAGAACTTGTCAGAAAGATTTAACTTCAAGTCAAGTATAATTCATCATATTTACAGCATACTTAAGTCGATGAAAGTTTTTTTTTTTTTCTTAATAAAAATTGCTGCGTAGTATTTCACCATGTAACGAACAATATAAAATGAATTAAATAAAATAGGTAATCATAAAAAATAGTCTTCATTTCCATTATTTCATTTTCAACATAGAAAAACGAAATGTACCACAAATTAAACATGGAAAATGGTTTTTCAGTACATATCAAAAGAAATCCCCTTAAGATTGAAGAAAAAACAGGATAATTATAACACACTTAGCTCAATTATAATTGATTTTTCTGTATAATAGTTACTCTAGTACTATGCTATGTAATAGAGAGTTTAAGGATGGTTAAAACAAGGGGATCATTAAAATTCAATCTAATTTTCTTTATATCCTTTTCAGTATATAACAGCAAAATGCCACAAAAACTAAATTAAAGAAAAAAATTATAGTTTTGACATCACATTTCAAAAAAAGTCACATGAAAATTAAAAGTAAGAAAAAAAAACAGTTCTAGCTCATTTAGTTTGCAAAATAGTAATAACACATTTAACTCAATGGTAATTGCTTGCTTTTATTTGTATTATCGTCACCCTAGTACTTTGTCATGGAACAAGGGATGTGAAAACAGTAAAATGAAGAGGCAGTCATGGAAAATCAAGGGAAGTTTCGATAATGAAAGAAAATCAAAATCGTAGTAGTTTTAGTACATCATGCAAATGTTGGTACATCCATTAACTAATCAACACAAAATATGACTTCTAGGACAATAGAAAATTTAGTGAAAGTTTATATTTAATATAATGGGACATCTTTGACAGTAAGAATGTGCTTATTTTATGCAAAGTTTGAGTAATTATCATTTGCTTAAATTAAAAGCAATGATATTCACATTTTAAAATTGAGATGTTTATATGCATATGTACTTCTTTTGTAAAGAAAGTCACATTAGTATTCATAAATGAATGTATATGAATAATTGATATTCAATTTCTATATTTACATTGCTTGTACACCTTTATTTTTATATAATTATCATATACCTTTCCTCTGTATTTACAATACTTAATCAATAATCGTACTTACCTTCGGAATATTAAAATAAAATTATCAGTACTTATATTTTTAAGAATTTGTATATTACTTATAAATACCCCATTCTTTATTAACTGATCATAAATAAAATTTCCAATTTATAACCTAATGAAATTTTAAAAAAATTATAATTTATTATTCTAATTTATCTGTATATTTATTAAAAAACAATTAAACTCACTGTAGAGGAAATAACTTAATTTTTAATGTGGAAAATATCAACACTATGTTTTAAGTAGATTTTAAGAACGTGCACCGGAATCTAAGAAAAATTATTTCGAGGAAAAAACATGTAAAGATATGTTTATATATGGAGATACACATTCTCCTAGAATTTTAAAATTCAGTTTTCTAGCATTCTAATTGTGGAATTCTCTCTTTTTTAACACTAAAATTAAGAAATGAAAACTTGAAGTATGCAACAGTTAGGATAATGGATAATTTAGTGACGGATCATAACTAGTCACAATGCGAATGAAATAGTAACAGGTGCTTACATCAATACCATAACTTAGCTTATGCTATTTGCTTTTGCAAGGCTATCAGATATCATGTGGCTCATAAAAGGTTTCACATATGAGTGTGCTGATTGATTTATATCCTGTTATATATAGAAATCTATAAGGGTTTCTTTGCACTCTGATTAATACGAGAAGATTAAAGTTCAATGTATTTTTTAAATTCCACTAAGTTATTTCTCAGATGTCACTATTTTTCAAATGTCACACTTTGGTTATTATACATAAATTATATAATAACCAAACATTTGTGACAAGCGTAATACTTGAAGAGTGCATAACTTTCATTGAAAAAATATATTCGAAGCTTGGATGTTAAATCTGAATCATGGAGTATATTCTTTCTGCATGAACGTACACACACACACACACGCACACACGCATATATATATATACATCCACTTTACAAAATAATTTATTTTGAAATAATTTTTTTAGTTAAAAAAGCAATGACAACTTAATTTTATACTTAAATCAACTGAAAGTCTTTTGTACATTTGTACATATTTATTTTGATGAAAATATATTACATTCTTTTAAAGTAATTGAGAACCTAAATTGAGAATAATAGCCTTTATTGTTGCATTATCTTCATAAATCGATCAATCAATATTAAAATGCTTAATTTTTTTTTTCATTTCTGGATTTCGTTGTTAAAAATATGAGGTACTTCAATGATTCTATATATGTATTATTTATGAGGATTTGGTATATAAAACTCTCGAAAATTGAATTTTAGAATTGTAAACAAACGTGGGGTATGCCTTAAAGAAAATTTATGCATTCTTTTTTTTTATATCAAAGTGTGGTTTTTTTTATGATTCTGGTACACTTTCCTCAAAATCTACTTTATCCATAATTCTGGTATTTTGCACATTATGAAAAGAAGTTATTTTGACTAAGCAGGGAATTTATTTTTTTTTCTAATACACATTCATAAAATTTACATATATCACAATATTTATATAGCAATTATAGAAAATTTAAAACATAAATTTTAAAAATCATAAAATTAAAACATTTTTTTAATTTGATTAAATCATGCTTTTAAATTCTTATTATATACTGTATAAAATGTTTTGTTCATAAATGCACTTCAAATTTATGAAATTATGAATGAGAAGAGGATGTTATTCAAGATGTGTCTAAAGACGAGTAAACACCTTGCAATTTTAAATACAGCTATTGGTTATTAATTGCTGAAATATAAATCTTTATGTTTATAAGGGTGAATTTCTTTATGTAAACAGATACATAAATACGTAGTTTGCTTAATGTTAAAATATGTCTTACGTTGCTTTTTATTAAAAATGTGAGAATATTTAAATTTGGCTTAAAATAAGCTCATTTACACTTGTTGATAACGTCTCACAAGCCTTAAAGCATTTATAAGAAAGTAAATGTCTAACAGAATTTAATTCAAAATATTAATTTAAATCTTGAATTTAATTTAAAAGAGAATTCATATAGTTTCTCTTAAGTATCTCAGAATTCTTCTGACGCTTTTCGCCAACTACTTTTGACTGTTCATGGTAAACTTGTAGCAGTGCAGTCATTAGCATTTCGCTTCTATGTTAACGTCTCAAACGAAAGTATTTGCCTAGTACTATGCAAAGAATTTTGTTCAAAATGGTGGTTTTAAAGAAAGTACTTTTGGGCATTTTTGTAGGCAAAGTATTTAATCTTTCTACTGCACACTTTACAAGTAGGCAATTAATTTGGGTAAAAACGTGAAAGCTGTGATGGGCTAGATTTAACTTTAACCTAAGCATATGTAGTAATTTCTAAAATAGAAAGAAGACGTTACCTTTCGTTTTTTCTGAGAAACAAAGTTTCTCTTAAGCCATTTTTACCCATAAGAAGACGTAGTTTCATTATGATAAGTGTGTTACAGAAACACTACTTTTTACCATGGATTGAAGCTCTTATTTAAAGCAAGAGAAAGTATATATATCAGACATTTATTCTTCGTTAAATAAATGCATAGCATTTTTAAAAACAAAAAAAACATTGAATACTTAAATAAAATAATTTTATGCCGGTTACCTTACGAAAACAAGGCTCAGCATTGAATTTAATGCAGCCTAAATTTATATGTATCCGTTTTATTATCCGTTAAATTTATATATAGGAATCCGTTATATCCATTAAGAGAGTTTGTATAAAATAATAGCAATGAGTTACTTCTATATATACACCGAAACTTCTATAAACTTCTTCATTCTTTGTTTTCCTTAATATATATATATATATATACTCTCTCTCTCTATATTAAGGAAAATTATTTGAAATGAAATTTCATTTCAAATAATTTTCCCAACACTTTACTATAAAAAAAATAAAATTGCAAAATGATCACGTTGATAAAGTCAAATACACTTGCTAAAGGGCTGTAAAAAAAGTATAAAATCATAAAAATTTATTATACGTTATCTGTTTAGTGATATTCATTCTTTGTAGAATGCGTAATTAAAATCTCTTTGAAAATGCTTTTGAAATCTATCACAAAAGCCGAAATGATAAAACATGAACCACCAAAAAAATATATTAATCTTTTATAAAGTAGAATATCTTATGATAGGTTTTTTAACAAAACATGCAAAAAGAATACATTGTACCGACCAGGATTTCGAAATACATTTTGTAGATTTTATAATTTTAAATTTCATGACAGTGCAATATATATTCTAAATAAACTGTTAACAATCATGATAAAAACATGATATTTTGAAAGTAATTTTGGAAGAAAAAATATTATGTTTTTTAAGAATGTTACTCTTAATTGGTACTTTTAAATAATTAGTTAGTACAAAGAAACAAAATATGTGTAGTAGTCAGTTTAGGAAATATATTATTAAAGTATTACAAAAATGTTGCTTCACATTTTGGGTAATACACTGTATTGAAATAAAATTTAATAAAATTAAATAATACAAATATATCAGAACTTAATTTATGTATGCATAATTTGTTCAATTAAACATTATTCCAGTAATAATGTTGGATGTTAGGAAACATTTTGTTATTGGTATTTTTTAATAAAATTCATAAGGGTTCCTAATGCTTTTTAAATCATTCTAGAATTCAAAGACTCGTTTTGTATTTCTATCAAAAAAACATGAATACTTTTTAATGCTTTAGTGTTATTAAGGTAAAAATAATGCGACATAAGAAGAATAAAGACTAATAAAATATAATGTTGCATTGCTTTAAACCTAAAATTAAATTATATTTCAGTGTACATATTCTAAAATTATTCTAATTTGAAATCATATTTCTGAAAAATTTTTGAATCGAGAAATGAATAAATGTAAAACATTAATCATATAACTCGTATTACAAAATTTTATCAACTAGATGATACATTTATGCCTATATAAGACTTTACAAACATATGAAATTTCAATTAATTACATCGTTAATAGCTGAACACACATACACATATATATGTATAATATATATATATATATATATATATACAATTTTTTTAAGATTCATATATTAATGTTGTTTCAAAATGTATTATAAATTCTTAATATTAAATTTAATGTTTTGTTTCTCTTTGTATTTTATAATGTATTATTGTTCATTTGCATTTTTCTTTATTTTATATATATATATCTATATATATGTGTGCGTGTGTTATGTTTAATATAATTAAAATTTCTCAGATATAAGTATATTATGCTTTTAATACATACTTGATAATATTTTTCATAAAATCACCTTGAATGTTTTTATATTTCCTCAAATTTGACAATAAAAGAGACATTTAAAAAACATTTTTTCATTATGTAACAGTTTTAGTAAAACTTATGAACATTCTTTGGAAAGTTAAGCAACTATGAACATGTAGATAAACTGGAATTCATTTATAAAACGTAAGTCATCTTAACAACTTATTTAGAAATAAGCTTTGCAGTTACTGTAAGAATTAAAACTGATTATCACTGTTCCTTTAAGAATTTTTTTATTTATTTCTATGATCTATGCTTTACACCAGAATCACCCAGATGCATTAACATAAATTTTGAAAGAAGCCCTGAGAAAGTTACGATGTGTGTGGGTGTCTCATTATAGAAAGGAAGAAATAAAATCAAATGTATTCCATGGAAATAGCACGCGCGAGGAATTAAATCGTCTTCTAAAATAAATTCGATCTCGCTCGCACAGCCCTTGAAGTACGTCAACACATTCCAAGTTAAAACTCCAGCCGTAGGAATTTCTAAGCTAAGAAAGAATTCCTAAGTCTAGAAACATGTTTAAGAAGTCAACAGGAGGCTGTCTCCATTGTATGATATCTCATCCCGCCTCAGGCCTATTTGTCTCTTTCATGTGTTTACATACTTGCTGAGCAACTGTACTAAGAATTCGGGGAGAGTGGTAATCAAAATATATTTTTAGTTCCATTACACTTGCTGTAACAGCTGAAAATATTTGCTAAACTCACAACTGCACACTCTCATACTCGTAAGCATAATTTGTTTTGAATTATCTTCAAACAAAATGGGTGCGAAATCCTAAATCATCCTTTAAACTGCAATGTTTGCAACAACTGGGGTCAGTTTACTTTAAAAAATAATTTAATTAAATATCAGTTCTTACGATTATTCATTATTGCATATTATGATCCTCATCATTAGCCAAACTTTTCTTGATTAAATGTCGACACTCTACACTTCTAACTGTTTTTCATAGAGCTAATAACTATATATTTGTTAACAGCTTTTAATGAAAAGAAATTGTCTTAAGGTCTCCTGAAGTCATATTTTTATTCAGACTTTAACATACCCTCGGTGCAAATATTTTTATAAAGACCTTTTAAAATTTGTGTGGTAATGTTGTGTAAGCTAATTCCTAGTAATATAACTTGTTTGATAATTTAATGTTTTTTTTTTCAATCAATTAAATTCAGAACAATATCATTAATGTTTCACAGAATATTATTATATATAATTTATACTACCGTTCTGACATTAAGACCGTACGAAAGAAATTACTATGTTTTATCTTCTTTTGAAGGGTACAGTACATCATGAGCAAATTTTTAATTAGATATTTATAAGAAAAAGTTTATATTTATAATATTTTATCACACACATACATAGAATATACGTTTCAGGAGGAAAAAATCTTTATTTTCTAACAATAACTTACTATTAATTGTTTCAAAATTTTCAGTATTTTAAGATCCTTCCAACTTTAGCAAATTTTAATATTTATAACCATTTTCTGATTTCTTAAAAGTCTTTCCATAAGTTTTGCACATGGGCTTGGCTGTACTAAATTTATTGATATTCTAACAAATTCATTTCTATGAAGCACTATGAAAAACATTGTGTTAATTTTAAAGGTTCTTAAAGACATCTTTAGTATTTCTCACAGTTCTGTGCAGGGATTTGGTTGTACTGGTAATATTTATAATTTTACAAATTCTTTTCTGTTAAGCATTAGAAAAAACTTTGTGTTAATTTTGTGGGTTTTAGAAAATATAACTAATTATCTATATCCCTTTACTATGCTCAGGTTAATCAAATATATTATTTAAAACTATCAAAAATAAATTTCAAAATTTTATATGAATTCCAAAGAAGGTCTTAGTAATTTAGAAACATCATAGTCATGAAAAATGAAAAGCCGAAAAAAAGTAATTTAAAATTTTGAAAATCAATGAAGTTATTTGGCACTTTGTTAAGGATAATTTGAATAGTTCAATAAATAATGTAGCTTGAACTATGAAACTTCACACACACATTTATAAACCTCATACAATTAAAGTAATGTGATAATTTTTCAATATGTTGATCATTTTTAGAATGTTGTGTCCCTTTAAATAAGAAATCTAAATAAATGAAGCGTAAATGTCCATTATTTAAGAGGTTTTATTTATTTATTTATTGCATTAACTTTAATTTATGTTAGGGAATAATCAAATTCTAAGCTATCCAAATATCTATTTAAATGATATGTCATTAGCATCTAAGTAAAGTAATTAGGTAATTTGGTTTCATTTTATTATCAATGCATTTTAATGTCATCATTCAGAATATTTCCTTTAGGGGATATGCTTTAGGTTGATATTTTGAACGATTTTTTTTTGAAATTTATACTTAGAAAGTTTCATTAATAGTTAATATAATCATATATATTCAACTATTAATAATGTAATCCTACGTATGTGTTTAGGATAATCTTCTTATCCCTCACATAAGGAATTTTTCATAGAAAATGTAATTTTACTCTCATTTAATACAATGAATTTTATTCCTAATTTTTGCAGACCTAAAAAAACTAAGTTTAAGAACTGTGTAATCATTCGACCCCAAGATATGCAATCTAATTCCTTCTTCCAAACTAGCTACTTTGTCATTTGAATTCTACTACTTTTAAAACCAGAAATGGACGTGAATTCACTTCAAATCAGTTTGAAGAGTGAAATTGATAGGGAAGTGTTTTCTTCACTTAGTATGCAAATGAGGAGTTAGTAAGTTTATTTTAAATGCTTTTCCAATCCATCATTGGCTCTAAAGAAAAAAGGGAAGAAAAACTTCGTAGTAACGACTGAAAGAGAGTGGGCAATATTCCAACCTCTTTATTTGGATGACATATAACCGATCAAACATATGTATTACGTAATTATAACAGATAAATATATTACTTTTATGAAATATGTAAATTGGTTTTAAAAATTAAATGTAAGAGTATGCAGAATACGTGAAGCAGATAAATCCTCTCAGTTGTATACTATAATTTTATAACCTCATAAATAACTCAAGCAGTTCCTGAACGTTATATAATTAAGAGATACTTTGTTAAAGAAGTAAATGTTTAAAACCTATAAAGGTACTTCCCATGAAATTAAGTTCTTGTTTCGTGTGTTTGCTTCCAACAAAGATCTCAGCTCCTTTTTGCTTTCGTGTTCTTTCAAATGTATTTGAAAAAGATTGTAGAATATCTGAGGTATTTGTATCTGTGTTTGAGAGAGAGAGAAAGAAAGGAATTTTTCAATTTACGAGTATCTCTAAAAAATTTTATTCATTTCCATCTACTTATGAATTCATTCCATATTTCATCGAACAAGGATATTTCATCTTAAGGATAGTTCCTGAAATAAACTTTTTTGAAAATGGGAAATGTTTGCATGTTATTGATAGTATACGTGATCTAAAAATAAATAAAACATTATTCTGAAACTATAAACGATAATATTTTTTTTCTGTAAAAATCTTATTATTAATGATATATAATTACACTATATTTATATGAATGATGAAGTTTACCTCATATTTCACTTAAATTCCATTCTGAATAAATGAAAAATTCATTAAAGAGATACTCTCCAGTTTCTAAATAATTAAATAAATATTTTCCAACAAAAGTTCTCTTTTTACATTACCCTGATTAAAAACTGGTTGCATTTTCCAGGTGTTCGTTAGATGTACATATATCAGCATTTTTCTTCAAATTTTGTGTATCTGATTATTATATGTAAATTATATGTAATGCCTCTAAAATTTTTACTTCCTGTTTAATATTATATTTTAATCAAATTGTATTGAATGTACACCAAACAAATTGTGTAAAGTTAAACAACAGCTTAGAAAATCACATCAGAAGACATGTGAAAAAGACTAAAGTAAAATGGTATAATGAAATTTATAGTTTTATTAGTACACGCGTATGAAGCATAAAATAATATCATTTATCAATACTATTTCAATCTAAGGTTTGAAAAACAACAATCATTTGTTCAAAGCTTAAAATTAGTTCTTTCTAGTAAAATATTTTCTTTAAGTTAAATATGTTCTAGATTAAAAATATTTAAGTTAATGAAACAACAATTTTTATTTCTCAAAACATAACAACATATTGTAGAGCTTGTTACTTAGAAAACTCAGATAACAGAATCAGTAACTAACAGTAATATTTTCTACATAAAATTAATATTTTCCAAGCATTACCACAGTGTCCGTTTACAACAGATACTATATTCTTAATCAATTTTTGGTCAAACAAAAACTGCATGCAAAATCTTTCTATCCATATTCTATCTATTTATGACATCTTTTTCGAATTCTTGCTGAAGAAATCTATAAGATTTATGAATAATGCACAAATTTGCTAAAACCTGTATAAATTATTTCTTTTTTCAAATATCCCTCGAATTTTATAGAATTCGTTTCACATTTATCAGTAAACCATTTAAAAATTTATCTAAAGGTTTTCCCTCAAATTGAACAAATCTAAATAAATATTGCTAATAAATTATTTCTATCACATGCTTCGGGACGTTTAATTAAGCTTAATTAACGTCACGCAATCAATATTCGAAGGGGACCTCACGTTCTCTTTTAAATTGTGCGTGCTTCAATAATACTTCATCCCTGCAATTTTCAAAACTTCCTCCGTCCAATAATCCTTACGAAGTTCTTGAGCATACTAGCCTAGCAGTGTAAGTCTCGAGAAAAACTTCCTGTACATACAAACAGACAAAAATACATTAGTTCTATTGCTGACTTACACCATTCTTAGCATTATTGTATTTATGCATCGGTATGGTATGAAACGACTCTTATCAAGAAAAACTTCCCTTTAAGAGAATACGTAATAAGCGAATAGAATACGTCGGCATAGAACCTGAATACTAACCCTGAGGTAAGAATCAATATCGGCGGATGTTTTCTCACATCTTCTGCTTATTTAGGAGTAGCATATGATGGATTTATGTTGACTTTAAAATACCTAATGCTCTTCCAATAATGAGACACGTATCCGGTTCATGTGGTTATTTTTAACTATCTTTAGTCCAATCTATCAAACTAACAATGAGAAGGATATTTAATGGTAAAAATATATCCAGTAATAAGATATAATTCATTTTATCATAGAAATAATCAGGCGCCATCTTCAGAAAGCCTAGAAATGATGGGAATATATGTATCAGAGCTTTTGTAATTAATGAAGTAATTTTAATTTGTAATAAGAGAGGATTAAATATAGCAACCATGCGCTGAGTTTGAAATCTTCTAAAGGGATGATGAGATGATTTATACACTAAGTATATAAGTTTTAATGAATATTAATATGTATATAGCATATGTTTAAAATAATGGAGTATAACCAAGAATTTTTAATTTTATTGTTCTCACCTATTCCGCATTTTAATTGCAAAGTATACTTTTATAAAACATATTATAACTCATTTTACTGATTGAATTATAAATATTTGAAATTGATTGCTATTTGATACCAAATAACTGAACTTAATAATTATGAGTTATAGGAAAGAAGATTATATGCATAGGTCTATTAACTGGGTAATTGGTAAGAATGCTAAATGTATAGGTTGAATAACTTTTTTATATATTGGACTTTTTCTTGCAAAACGTTTGGTGATAAAATAAATATTTTTTCAGAAACTTTTTATAAAAGATTTGAATTTTATATTCTGGTCATTTTATAAATAGATGGTTCATGTTATAAAATTATTTATGATTTTATATAAAATGCATAAAACATATGAATGTTTTCGCAGTATTGAATTAACATATAATTTGTTCCCAGTTTAAGACTTATGCATTTTTGAATTATTTAGTAATATCCGTTTTTCTTAAAAAATATTTATTCCACTACATTCCCTAAAAAAAAATTTAATTTATTGGTTCATTCGAATGAATATCTAAATGAATCTGTAAAAGCTATATACAATTTCAGGAAGAAATTTAGAAGAAAAAATCTGTAATATAAATTTAACTTTAAGGGATGAAAAGGAACAGACATTTTTTACGTAAAGTACAGACATACAGTTTGCTTGACATTATTCGAAAAGTTTCAGAAAATATCTTTTTCTTTTGGAACATTTTAATCATTGTTCACTTATTAATTTTCAATGTATTTTTCTATCAGAAAACCGCACAATTTTTCTAATAAAAAAAAAAAGCATTTCGAATTTTCTATTAAGAGTTTACTGAAGTCTGTGAGATAAAATAAAATGTATAAAATACTACATTTCCTCAAAAATGAGACAATCAATCATTGTGTCTCATAAATGAAACAGAAAAAGAGTGAGAAAATCAGTTTCAAAATAAAGGTAATAAAAACTAATATTGTTATACAACTTTCGAAGTTCATCTTCTTTAAAGAAAATCTTCTAAATTGTTTCCTTAAATTTTTTTTTTGTTAATATTTCATATGATTTGTTTAAGTCATCTCCAAGGACTTTTTTTTATAAAAAAAAATTAAAAAAGGATTCCAAATGCTAAATTTACATCGTCTATTATAAATACATGTCTATAACCGGTAAAATAAATAAAATTCGAATGAGCATTGTGCTAGAATCCTTAAAAAATATTCACAAACAAAGTCAGATACAAATCACGATAGACAAAAATATGTTCATATTTTTATTTTTTTCAACATTGTCCATATTATTTCAATTCAAGTTGCTACACAAACACCCTCAACTAAATATTTCACTTGGCTATCATTTTATTTCTTTACTCACAAAAACAAGAAACTGTACTTCATGAATTACCCTTAATGCTGAATAATAAGGAATTATTCTTCAGAAGAAAGCTCACAAACCATTATCTAGTTACCACAGCATTATATAAGGAAAATTACTTATCCGTAAAATTCTTCACCCAAGGGTGCGTTACCACACGAAAAAAGAAAGGGTACATCTAATAACTTTTCTGATTAATGTAATAACCAGGTTTATTTATTTTAAACAACTGAATAATATATTCTTTTAAACAATTAAAGATTCTAGAGCTTTGTTTTTAGCGTCTCGGTCCTTATTTTTTGTGCAAGAAACCAAACAACTAAACTTTTGGCCTCTCTTCTCTTTACTCGGCAGTCACGTGATTACCTGTTTATGACAGATTCCCGAGGAATTCATTTATTTATGTAAATGTTCCGACTGGCGACCGTTAATTACATATATGGACGCCAACAGGTCGAATGAGCTTATTCACTTCCCTTAGCAACAGTGCACCGCAACGGTTTTGTTTGTGGGTGCGCCTAATGCAACGGTGATGTCACTGAAACACCTCGCTAAAAAAGAGAAAGGGAAGACTTATTCCTAAGCATTCTTTAGTTTAAGGTCCCCCGATAAATCAGATATTCTCCCCGCTAGTCAAAACCAGCCTTTGTTCAATTTTTCTCCCTTGATCAAACTTTCTAGCTTTTTTTTATTATATATTTTTTTTTTCTTTTTCCTTTCTGCGCAGGGGCTGGATGTTCAGCAGAGGGTAAAAGTGAAGAAACTTGTTTCGTAATAGTCTAGAAATTGATTTACCATTTCGCGAAACATGCGGTTTCCTCTCAAAAAGAAAGAGAGAGAGGGAAAAAAAATTAAAATTGTCCATTTGGTAATAATTGCATGCAAATAATGGATGCAAAAATGTTTGCTTTTCTGATTAAAAGGAATCTTCCAGGTTTCTGAACGCAAAAAGAAAATTGTGCACTGTAAATTCCCAGTGGGGATAGAAATGTAATGCTCTTTTCTGATAATTAGAAAGGAAATCAGGATAAAATCAGGAAATAAATTGAATCATTAGTCTCACGGTCCAGTCTAAGTATATGAGCCGATTTAGGCAAACTAGTTATTCAGTCATTACACTGCATAACTTGAACTGTAGAACTTTTGCTTATTTCAAACTCATATATATATACGCACACAGACACACACACACACACACACATATATATATATATAATATAAAGATATAAATAATCCATACTTACAATATTATAAATAAGGAAAAACGAATAAAATTAAAATTTCAATTTAACTATAAAAGAAAAACTTTTTAAAGGGAAATTCCAAAACAATATGAATTAAAAGACAAATACAACTGACAGATGTTAAAATTATTAAAAAATATAGACAAATTGAAAACTAAAAATATTAAATGATGAAAGAAATCAAGAGGATGGAGTTTGATATATTTAATGTCGAAGACTGTTATGCTGGATGTTTTTATATTTATTGGTGAAACTATACTCATCAATAACACATTGTAAAAACAGTTATAAACACTTGAACAGAGATAAAAAAAAAACAAGCAATTTTAATAAAAAATCATTTAAGAAGACAACAAACCACAGAGAATTCCAAAATAATAAGATATAATGTAACTGAAGATAACCAAAGTAATATAACCAAAAATATTATACAATATTACTAAATAGACCACATTATAAAAATAATTCCATGATCATAGCAACAAGTGAAAACATTTGGTAAAAATGGTGGACAAATTACCATGCTATATATATGAAATGATTGGGCAAAGTTTACAGTCCATCAAACAGTGTCAAAACCAAATGAAACCTCAATAATAACGCAAGTATTGCAATAAAAAAAATTGCAGGAAAAAAAACTTTAAATAATATTAAAAAAAAAGTTTTAAAAGTAAATAATTATCTAATAAAACATAAGATGAGATAATTAAAAGCTAAGAAAATAAAATAGAATTAAAATAATAAATGTATTTAAAAATCATTTCTTATTTATATATACAGAGAGATAAAGAATAAAAAGTAAAAATATTATTATGAACTTAATCAAAAAAATTATAGACTATTTAGAAAAACTATTAAATAAACAGAACTAAAAGATACAAATTGTAATAATACAGAAAACTCAATTTGAAATTCATGAAAATAGAAAAAAAATCATTATTGTAAACACAATAAAACCAAACTGTAATGATTAAAGTAATAAAAACAGGGAGAAAGTAGAACTCCTTTAATAACTTAAACGGAATTTAAGAATAAATTACTATGAAGGAAATTATAGCTGGGTGAAAAGTAAAAGAAATGCCATACAATGAACAGCAGTGAAAAATGGAATAAAGACTAAATATATATATATATATATATATATATATATATATACGGAACTTCAAATGTCAAAATAATCATGTAATAGTCAAAAAGCATTTTCATGATGAACTTTACCCAAATACATTACTACTACTTGATTAAGTGTTACATTAAAAAAATATTTGAATTAATCTACGTATATAATAATTCTCGCTTTCTTGAATAGAATAATCACTTGGGGATTACAATTTGTATTAGTCTTTTTCGAAGATTCTTTTTCTTTCTTTTCAAATTTAAACATAACTTTCTTGCGAAAAACATACTTAAAATAGTTTGAGAACATAAAAAATAACTTTTCTCGTTTAATATACTTCTTTTATACTACACTCTTTATCATTCCAATCTATAAAATATTTTCAGGCTTTCTAAGAGAAATAAGTAAACTAAGTTTTAAATATTAATTACAAGCATCTAAAATTCAATTTTATTATTCATGCACTTCTCTTAATTTAATCAAATCAGTAAAAGCTTTAAAGCAATTTAGCTAACATTATTAAAATTATTAATATATATGTAATGAAATCAATTAAAGACAACAGTAAACGCTAATTAAAAATCATGTCATTAAATGTACATTAAAAGTACAAAACGCTAAAATAAAACAATATTGATAATCAATGCCTTTTAATTTGATCAATAAGTCGTTACTTTGTACATGCAGTTTCTTCAAAGGAGTAAGTATTTAATAATAATTACTAAAACAAGCACTTAATTTAAGTAATTCAGATATTTATTTTTCTTTAACACCTGCATTTTTAAAATGAACTAAAATGAATCTTCTAACAAATAAATATATTTTTGTTTCCTGTTTCTTATAATATTGTTTAATGATAAAAGTAATTAACAAATGGACATACAAGAAGTCTTAGCACGGGTTTTACTACGTTTTTAAAGAAAGAATTTTAAATGGATAAGGAAATATTCTTCTATATTTATCCAAAAAGAAAAAAATAATAAATGTAATTTCTAAATTAATGTAAAAACAATAAAAATGGCAGCATATTGTTTTTGTAAATTTTGAATTCATTCAATTATAATTCATGTTACAGATATCAGTCAAGAGCATTGTTGAATTATCGAAAACGTGGGGTTCCCAGAAAATTAATAATAATATCACATTGAAACAGCAAAGGCAACGTATTCTTGTAAAAAAATATACAGTACAAGCAAGTAATATAACAAGCACACGGAATGACTAAATTTACAAAAGCCATACTGTTTAATTAAATAGATATTGCATTGGAGCGGTTCGGTAATTTCTAACTTTGTTAATATCATTATTTACTCCTTCACTTCCTACAAAAGTATAAGAAAGGACATTAAAAAAGGTCATAAGATTCAACGTGCATTAGACCTATTTCTCCACATGGAGATAATCGGTAAGTCTGAATGTCGAAACACAACCTTCCAGCTGCATGTTATTTTCATAAAAATATTGTAATTCTTTCAAAGTGAAACATTGCATAAATCACAAATAAAAATCATATCTGCGTAAAATTCCATCTGATATCTTGTTTTATGAAATCATATCACACACCTTTAATCATAGCTGTAAAATTTTATAAAATTATAAAGATAATACTGGTTTGAAGTCATACTTTCGCAATCTTTAATATAAATTGACTTTCAATATTGCTTTAATAAGTCGTTACTTTTTCAGACAAAAATAGTTTTTATTTTAAATGTAATTTGACCAATAAATAAATTATTATGGTTTTTAACTTAAGATTGCTGTCAAATTGTATTCATTTTTATTTTTGTTCGATTTGTTGTTCTCATTTAAAGAAAATTTTAATTGCGAATACAGGTACCACAATACTAAACACTCCTTAAAAGGTTCTTCAACATTTAAATAACAACACATATATTACATAATGATATCTATACGGTGAGTAACGTGGAAGTAGTTGTTGTTTCTTAAGATGTTATTTCGTTCAAAAATTTACGACTGTAATTCATATAAAGAGATTCGTTCAAAACGATTTAAAAAATTCCCAGCTCTTTCCACTGCTGTACTATATTCTATACAATAATGATGTAACTATAAAGTGCATGAAAGTCCTAAAGATCTTATTTGAAAACAAAATTTTTATACAATTGATGTTTTCTCCCAGAAAGACAAGTAATTTATAAAAAGATGCAACTTACCCTATAAAATATAATAGTTTTAATCATATAAATCTTAAACCCTTTTTACCTGCATACAACCTCTTTTCTAAACCCTTTTTTACCTGTATACAACCTCTTTTCTGCATTTTTAATTTAGACATAATTACAATTTATGATGAATTATATTCTGATATTAAGACGATATGAAAATAAATTACCAGCAATAAACTATCATCCATACAATAATCTATATCATTAATATGTATTCATTTCTCATCATGATTGTGATTTTTATTAACGTTGCTCTAAGAAGCTACATGAGAGCTATTGTCAACGGATCACGTAATTTTTTGCCTCGATCAAGTGACGAGGACGACACATGAGCCGTTACCTCCCTTTCTTATTGAGCAGACAACAGAAAAAAATATGATTGAAGCAACAAAAATTCAATATTTGTGTAGAAAAAGCTTGTCTTAAAAATATGCATGCTTAAATTGCCATTATGATTACTTTACTTATTGTATTACTTATTATTGAGGATTCTGTATATTTATTGTACTGCATTATTGAGTTATTGCATATTTATTTAATTTCTTTTAAAAATTGGGGATACATTTTCGCACCAAAGTTGCCTTTTTTATAACACACATCCCATTACAGGATGTATTACTATGTAATACATTAGGCATAATACAGAACAGCCAATATATTCATTGAATTTTTTTGAGAACAGGGCAAAAAATAGTTCCTTATGAAATCTGACATGGACTAGCAACGCCCTAGGTAGATAGTGATAATATCATAGAATGCAGCTGCTACTGATGGCATGCAACCATATAATCTGGATCCCTTCTCCCCCCATTGATTCTTGTGTTTTCCAGCATCCTTTGAAGGACTTAATTTCCTTATTCAGCCGCAGCTTTGCGTAATGCTATGTAATCATTAATATGTAATGCTATGATAATGTATATTCCTTAATGCATTTCTTGGCTGTTTTTTTATTTTATTATCGAATACATAAAATGATATAATGTTTAAGAAATTGGACTTGAATGGAAATAAAGTGATTGCTTTTAAGATCTTTGATTTATTTTAGTGATTTCAGCAAGTTTTTATATTTATGATGTGAAGAATCAGAATAAATGGTAATTTCGGAATACATTTTGAATCTTTCTCCAGCCAAATGTAAATTCTTTTCAGAAATGTGTTAATAAAAGGGTGCGAAATAAATTCAGTTTCAATTCTGTGTGCATGTGATTTCAAATTAAGTAAGAGAGCAAATTAAATAAACACGCAATAACCTAAGAAACATTTTTAATCTGAAAGCATTAGCAGAGTTAAATTTATGTTAAACTAAAATCATTGATACTGAAATTCATTCTAATAAAGATTAAGTGACTCAATTTAAATGAAAAAGCAACTATTCAAGTTTCTTCCCTACGACACAGGATGTATTTAAATTTTAGAGTTACAAAACTTTAAATTTAATAGTTGTATATCATGAAACAATAACTGGATAACATTAAATCTTTTAAATAAATTTTGAATTTAAATGTTGAACCCATCTAAGTAAAATAATGTGTTACTATTACATCTAAAAATGAATATGTGTAACAATTAAGATAATAGTTTATAATAAAAATCTTTAGTAGCCAAAGCCTTAGCAATTAGGGAATATATTAGAGAAAGATAGTATTACCAGAATGTGATAAATGCTCTTTAAAACGATATTCAACGATTCGGTACATTTTATAATCCGGCACGAATCAAGCAGTTAGCTTTTGATTATTTTTATTGAAGTTTCAAGCGTCTATTGACCTTGATCACTAGGTCGGGGCACAGTGCTGCTTGTAATTTTGTGCATTACTTATCGTAATTGTTTTTTTTCTTTTCAGCACAGTGTGTCTTATTTTTCAGTGGGTTATATATAACGTTTGCACAATTGTATACATACACTGTACTTTACAATAAAATGTTCTCAAAGAGCAATAGTTGAAAGTAAATTTATTAAGAGTAAGCTTGTGACAAGAGTAGCTTGTCATAACCTGTTTTAGCTCATTGTGTAATGAAATGGCATCGTTTGATGTATTAGACATAATCACTCTATAAAGATTAGTTCCAAGATATTTAACCAGTTTAGACACAATTTAGATAAACTATATCAAAAATAGTAATAAAGGGGAAAGGGTAATTGATCCCGCACCTTCAAATATAATAAGGGGTTCTACTTATCTGAGTCGTTCTAAAGAGACGATACCAGATAACTGAATCCAATTCAAGCAATCTTATAGTGTCGGGATCTGAGTCAAATATTCGCTCTCAGTACATAGCCTAACAATTATTTGAACCAATAAAGCGTTTCTATAAATAACTGCTATCTTTCCTATCCTATTCACTACACTTATTATATAAAAAACTAATTTACATATATTAGGGTTTATTCATAAGGATAAGTTTTCATATCAAACGTAATAAATTAACCACATATAATAGTTACATATGTATAAGAACTTGATACAATTGTATTGTATTAATTTTTCTTTAGTGTGTCATGTTTTTTCGGTACAGATCCTCTATTTCAATATAGAGATATAATTTTGGTATCTCCGTTCAAACTACATTGACGCTTCATTATCTGGTACCTCCGTGGTCCAAAACTTGGAGAATTAAAAAGCTTTTAATGAATTCCAGATAAAATATTCAATTAAATAAGCAATTTAAGGTCATAAATTATTAGAGTTAATAATTTTTATCACAAAATGCGAATTGAATTTTGACTGAAATATTTTAATTTCGTATAGCATTAGACTACATTCTCTCATTTATATTCGAATACACTAGAGAAATTGCAAAGAATAATTCAGGGGGAAACATTATAATGCAGGGAATAAGATAAAGTTGAAAAATCTATAACTTTATAGTACTAGTTCGAAAACTGTTTTTTAAATTGAAATTAGTTATCACCTTTCTTATATTTCTGATTTATTTTTGATTACTTAAATTTGCAAATTAAATTTTATTAATTAATTTATTGTTAATATTAGAAAATGTATTGAAAAAAATTTAAATTATACTAAATAAAAGTTATTAATTTATGTAAAGCTAATGTAAGTATATTCAATTTAATTTTGTGAAATAAAAATGTTTTAGCTCAACATAAAAAAAGAGTATATTTCCTTAAATTTGGTTACCAACATTTTAAGAATTAATAATTGTCTTTGAATAATGTCAAGTAATGTTAGGTAGCTTAATGTGTCAATAATTAAATTTAAAAATACATTCTAAAATGCGTTAGAATAGTAAGTAAATATTTCAAGATCATTTGTTAATAGCAAATCCTTTATGAAGAAATTACTGAAATCTTAGAGCTCTCTTGCTATCCATGGCACCAAGCATTTGCATAAATAAGTTGAATCAGTTTCCAAACCTAACTTGTTCTTACTAAACTGGTAAAAAAGATTAAATCAAAGACGATCACCACAAACAGGTCTTACATTTTCTCAAATGTCTGGTATTCTCTTCTTTAGATAGAAAGATAAAAACACAGATTGAGTTTTATGCAAACAGTTCCAATTTTATCAATTCAGTATCGTTTACAAGATTCTTCCATTACTAAATTATTTAAAGGTAAAAAAGTATGTGAAGGAAAAGTACACTTTATAAAAAGTAGAAATCCACAGTATTTACTTTATTATAAGAGTGAATTAAGTCACCATTCATTGAGAGTTCGTAGATTTATTGAAAAAAGTACACAGTTACCTTCATCAAAAATTCCTTTTTTAATTTCTGAAACATTATTGAATCATCTTTAATTAATATTATGTCAGATTTAACGATTAAGTAAACATTTTAGAAAAACATTTGATTTCAGTTGCATATTCATGGAAGAAAATTCTCAAAACACCCACACATGTATATATATATATATATATACAGAGAGAGAAAGTGGAATAAAAACAGCTGGATAAAGCGAGAAGTTCTATTTCTATATTTTTATTTAAGTTTCATAAAATTATTTACCTTATTTCTTCATAAATGCATATTTTAGAAAAGTGATAATGTTGAATACTTTCTATATCAATGTGCAAAAATTCTAAAATCATCTACGTAAGTAACTTAATTTACTTTTTATCATTTACCTGTTGTCAGCTTATAGAATTGTACTTAAAGTTTCCCAATATAAAACAGGCGCAATGTGGTAGAAAATCTTAAATATTTGAATTTGTTTCTGTAATTTAATTTAGAAAATTAATAAGGATTCCGTTTTAAAAATATCTGTAAGTTTGGCAATTTATTTTCAATGACTTCGAATAACTAAAATAGTAGTCTTCAATTCAACTTGATACAAGAAAAATAAACATTAGACTCATAAATTGCATACATGAGAAAAACTTGTATCGGAACAATTTAAATATAACATATGCGTTCAGTAAGAAAAGAAGACAAATATAAATGTTTGCAGTTATAACTTACATAGTTTCCATTAATAAGGAATGCATTTGAAAAGGAATATTCTGAGCTACATTTATCAAAATAACAGTATTCTTATGTAATTGTAACATAGCTACATATAAAATTCAATATCCGTATATTTGAGGTAACAAGAGAGAGAAAAAATCACTCCAATAAGGAAGAGCACATCTAAAAAAAATTTCCAAATACTATATTAACATAAAAGACAAAGTTAAGGACAATCTTAATGATTCATGGGCGCTCCATATTTTCTGCAATCCATTGTCGCGATAATAGTGATTAAATCTACCTTACATTGTGGTCTGGTGGAAAAGCAATGAATAATGTAAGTATTGTACGATATGTACGTTCTAACTCCAGTAGATCTCCAAGCAATTTATCATGAAGGCTTGTCAACCACAGACTGGGGCCAATTCATTTTTATGGGTGCGGTTCTTGGCCGAAGACTGTCTTGGAATCTTCGTGCGAACATTTCAGGATATTGATCACAGTTCTAGAAACCTTCCAATTCCAACAGTTTTTAAGGTGTAAAACTGACTTGTGACAATTGAGTAGTAAGGAAAGCGACTATTGTGTAGCATACCTGCAGTGGAATGCATGTACGATTGCGTGTTATGGACAAAGAGGAATTCTATGATTTCGGCGCAGCATCCATAATAATTAGCACATACAAAAGATCCCCCCCTGAAACTTTTATCTGATTACGACATTTCTTAACTTTGACATTTTTTGGTGTTTTTTTAATTTGCATTTTTTTGTTCAATATCCGGATAGTAAAAAGTTGACATTTTTTTCCTTCAGTTTTTCTATTATTCAGTTGAAAGTGCTTTGATACATCACACTTATTCAGTCATAAGAAAATATGGTTAAAGGCTATATAGAATAAAATAGAAAGTAATTTTAATCAGTAATATTCGAATAAATATTCATTCTGCGAGCAACGTTACTAACTTCTGAGAAAACTTTGTCTTTTTCACTGAGAGTACTTTCTATGACTTAAATGTGGTATTATTAAAAATTTTCATAATAAATAATGATTCTAATATAAAACAGTGTTTCCTGCTCTATATAATAATAGAATGATATTTTTAAATAAAGAAACATTTTTCAATACATTCAGGTGAATTTAGTTACGTAAGGTAGAAAAAGTTCTACAACCATCTTAGTATTTTTCAGTCATTTAGTATTTATTTATTGAAAATTTTGTTTCTTTTTAATTTTTCTATCGGTAAGATAATATTAAGAAAATTTTTCATCCATTCTCATGAATGAAAATCTAGTGACCTTACATATATGCATAATGTATGATCAGTGTATCAGCAGCTTTTTATATAACATGGAAGTGTATATAAGAGTATTAAAAATTAAAGCTTTGGACATAGAAAATGATTTATAGGCTAATTACATAGATGTTTCACATTTAATGTCTTAGAGGTATTGAATATTTAAGCACGTAAAAGCGATTATATAGAAATACTAGTAATAATATAAGTGTAAAAATTTATATCTAATGACTGTAATCAGAATTTGACTTTAAGTATGCTACTTGTCGATTTTAAAATTTTTAAACACATCATTACGAAAGTGATTCCAACAATGCCTGTTTTCCATGACAGATGGCTTTTCTGTTGTAAGTTGGCATTACCATTTTGTGCAATTAAATGACACAAGACAAACGACAAAGCAAATTTATCACTAATTAATAGGTTATTTTTGATTTGGCAGCCATTTTATATTAAATCAAAATTTGATTGCTGCCTGGTCCACCTGCCTTTAAGATTTCGCATAGAGCTGTCACCATTCATGAGACCTGAATTTTCTGAGACCCAAGCAACAATCTAAATAATGGGTTGTTTTTGGTTAAAACTGCTTCAAAGAAATCAAAGACGGTATTCACGGCCAGAATGTTATGGTGACTACTTTTTGAGATGAGAAAGGCGTCATTGTTATTGACTCCTTAAGAAAACGAAAATGATCACTGAACAATAATTCAGGGATTGTTCCCATTCCCACTCTTTTTTTTTCACTATTTCCTATTCCTAATACTTTTTGAGCCCCACTAGTATACAACTGATAATATATCAATTTTATAATTTATTACTCATCTTTACAGCCATGCATAGTTTACTTTGCATAATTTTAATAAATATACTTTATTTTTTCTAGTTGGTTATACTATGAAAGATATCAGATATTGGTGGCTAGAGGGTCCAAAATCAGTTGGGATGTCAAGCGATGTGGAACTTCCACAGTTTAAGGTCATTGGTCATCGTCAACGGTCAAAGGAAGTGCCGCTCACTACAGGTAAGATACAACTATTTCCAGGTATGTTTTGCATTGTTATGTGAAAACTCAACAACTGAAATTGTTCTCAATATAAGTCTGCAAGTCTCAGTAAATCGAGACTCTATTTATTTCTGAACATCAGGTAAGAAAACTTTTTTCTTGTCTATAATAATCAAAGTCTTTCTATTAAGACGCCCAAAAAATGGTTTTGAATTAATTTTTGTAAGGTAAGTGAATTAAAAGGTCTTTAAACCTAAAATAAATGTTTTTCTTTTCCTAGTGTTTTTTCCTCAGTGTATTTTCATTTAAAAAGTAACAACATGGCATTAACAAAGAAAACTGTAATAGAAACTTTATTAGCATCGAAAAAAGCATTGTTTTAAGAAAAAGCAGTAAAATTTATTTCGGCAATAAAACCAGAAATTAAAATGAGAGTATCAAAAAGAGTTGAAAAAATTGATAATGAATGCTGTGTAATAAAAAAATAAAAAAAAATGCTTAAGGAGCAGTGATAATTTTTAAGCAGTACATTAAAAAGATCTCACTTTACTATTTCCATGCATTGTAAATAGTTGCTGATTTAAAGACACTGAAGTACATAACAGTTTAAAAATGTAATAAATGTTAATTTCTCAATTGATTATAATATATTAAATACTATTTTTATATCAACATGGCAATTTAATGGTTTGTGAAAAAGCTAAGCAATTTGAATAAAGCTAATTTTTGAGATGCAGTTAGCTTTTAATAAAATAAAAAACAAATGGTTTGTACTGCTGGACATGTGAAAAATTACTTGAATGAGTATTTTAGTTTTTATGATGGAAATTTAAAATTCCATTTCATCTATATAACTCTCTTTTTAAGGATTGTTCTTTTATAATGGTATATGACACATGAATATGAATCATTAATTTCCGATCAAATAAAATTTGAAATTTATGTGTATATACGCATTTCCTTCATTGAAGAAACCTTTTATTGTATAAATGTCTTCTTTTCAGCTATTTCAAGTTTATGAAATGTTCTTCTTGTCTGCATTAACATGTTATTTATTTTACCTATAAAGCATTAATAACTAGATTTAATTTGTTCCGCTCTGTTATATCGCACACACACACACACACACATATATATATATATATAAAAAATCATTTGCATAAAGTCAAATTTTTGCTCAATTCATAAATCAATAAAAACTGCAATCATAAAAACATATTTAAGTTGGCATTCTTATATCTGTAATAGTAAAATTTTATTTTGATTATTAACCATTAATAAGCTTTTAATTTCGGTTTTAAAAATTGTTTTATGTGCTTTTAACCATCATGTTATTTTTTGAGAAAGATAATCTGTTAAGGCTGACTAATTTTTAGTTACACATTAATTCATAAAATAGTTGTGCTTAAAAGTGTAGAAATCATTTTATGTACTTTGATTGAAAGAAAAAACGTTTTAGGCAACACCAAACTCATTGCACATACTTTGCAGCATAAATAAAAATTACGGAATAAAGAGATATAAAAGGGGCTTACCACTTCTCTTCTGCTGCCTCGTTTCTTACTGATTAAAAGAATTCGAAATCATTAATTAAATAACAAAGGACTCTGAATTGTCCAAACTGCTTGGCAGAAAAGACAAGTTGCATTGGGAAATGTCACGTTCTGTAAAGTTAAGACATGAGACGAAAATAAAGGTTCTTAATTAACAGTTGTTACTTGAGTTACTTTCATTCACATTTATGACTTCAATGTCACCTCCGGAAATTTCTGGCATTTACCAGGGTAGAGCTTTAACAATTCTGATGTACTTTTAAGAGACGTAAAACGTACATTAATTATAATTGCTTCTTATGTATGTACATAGAGAAAACAGTTAAAAATATGGTAAATAGTAATTTAATTCTTTAAAAGGAATTTAACTGCGACTAGTTAGACTAAGCTTCTGAAATTGAAATTAATATCTTGTACTTCATAGTGATGTGTATGATTTCTGGGAAGAAAAGTATTTTTGAAAAATACTGTAGAAATATATCTTAAGAAATAACAATGAGTTCTTAATGGAGTTTTAAAATTGACTACTTGTTATTCCTGTTTAAAAACGGGAGTGCTTATAAGTAATTACCTCTGAAATATGATGAGAAAATTTTTTTATGTATATAAATGTGAATCAAAAACAAAAATAAAAAACAATTTTAAAGTTATTGTTGATGTTTTTGATGTGAGACTCTCCTATGGTATAGGTTAAATTATTTAGCTGAGAAAGAATAAAGAATAAAAAGAGATTTGCCAATCACTGTTGAAACCCTGTTTTTCATACTCCACTTTTTATATATGGATTTACATGCTTTTCTATAGAATATATTTAAGACTAAACATAATAATAGACATAAAAGAATACAATGAAGCACTTGTCATGGCTTTATGACTGTCATTATATTTCCCGATTAATTATAGAACAATCATAATTTTGTTTCTACTTTTCTGAAGAAATAATAGATTTTCATAAAATGAAAAAAAAAATTAAGAATTGGAACTTCAATCTTTCAAAGGAGAATCTGAATTGAAAGCAAAATAATATACTTCAAACATGCGTAGGTATATTTTGGACTTTGGTAAAACGTTTCCAATCAAGTATTAAGTAATAAGCAGTTATTTTTCATTTTTGAGAATTCATATACATGTTTGAAACCAGATATTCTTACGTACAGTTTTTTGTACGTTTAGCAGTTTTCTTTTGAAAATGTAACAAATTATCAAATTTAGATACACCCTGATAACAATTAAGATTAATTTTTAACATATTTCTAAAATTTAAATGTTTCGTTTTATAAGAAATAATTTCCTTATGAAACTTAATACATGTTTTAATAAATTATTGTTGTTGTTCAAATATTCAATATTTTATTTGAAATTTATTTTTTTACCGGTAATGAAACACAGAACTGAGATGTTTCCTGAAAAATTTAGATTTATATTTTGAAGGTTCTTAGTTAATTGTTATAATGTAATATAACAAAATAGTAATAATTTTTTTTCTGTTCTGTAAAAGTTTACATACACGAAAATTTTATCTCATATTATTTAACAACATTGATTCATTTTTATTGGCTTTACATATTCAAACGTAATTGTATGTACATATAATAAAAATATAATAGAAAATAGTAAATAAATTAATCAGTCTTAAAGTTACATAACTTTTTTATTGTGTAGTAATGAAAAATAAACTTAGAAAGTGGTGATATCTCTTACTTGGAAGAAATCAGAGCAACTCTGAAATACGAACAAATTATTCCTAAAATATTTCGAATTTTTGGTAAATAATCACCGAAAGTTATTGAATTATTTGTAATTCTCTTTAAAATTAATATTCATTTGAAATTCTATTATTATTAAAAGCATTACTACTTATTATAGGGACACGGTATATATATACCCAGTAAACCATTTTTAATCTGTATTTATAAGAGGAAGTTTATGCTTACCATACATTTCAACGGACATAAAATTTACAACTAATGAAATAAAAACCTTCACTTCCAAACAAATAATTATTTAATTTTTTTTTCAAAATATATCAATATCTTAAAATACCTACAGAATTTCATATCTTAAGTAACTTTTTCACAATAATTCAGATATGTCTTTCCCGATTTTGTGCGTGAGTCTGCTTGTACTAGTGTTATTTAAAGTGTTACAAATCTTTATCTTTCAGACATTACAAAAATCAATGAAAAATATATCTAATTCTGTGCTTTTTTTTAAAAAAAAATATTATTTGTCTTAAATTATTATTCTACGCACAGAATTATCAAACATATTATACAAAGAAACCACACATTTGCCCTTCATTTTGAATGTAAGATCGTCTTGAAATTACAAACTGAGATAAAGCAGTTTGAAATTTTGAAAGTCTGAAATAATTTAGAGCATTATTAAAGAAAGTTTAAGCAATTTGTTAATGAAAGTATCCAAAACTCTGAAATTCAGCACACATATTTATAACTGTAATTCATTTAAGATACAGTAATAAAAATGGTATCAATATTCATTTTTAGGAACTGTGCCTCCTTAAAAATCAAATATCCACATAACATATTGAATGAGCAACACTTTGCAAAGGGAAATATGTTTGTCGAATAGTTGTTAAATTAGCCTAGTAATTATTTCATCTATATGGATGAATTGTTTATTCTACAACAAATAAACTAAATTTTCCTAAGACCTTATGACTGTCTATAAAATTTTACATTTTTCGCATTAATTCCAAAATTGAATTTTATTAAAAGTGTAATCAGTTTAGCTTTAAATTACATTCCATTTAAATAAATACAGTTGCATTGTGCAAAGGGCTAACAAAATCTCTTTGACAACACGATGAAATATGACCATATTCAAGAAACTTAAGCTATCCAACGTCTAAGATGTTTCTACTTAAATGAACTACAAGTAATGTCTGACATCAGATTGTTAGTCTGGCTCGCTTTTCTAAGAAAATTGTTATTTCTTAAAAGAATATACATCGAAAATAGTTTTTCAAAAATGCAATGTTGCAACAATACTCTTTCATTCAATTTGCTTACTAACTGAAAGGATACAATGTTGCAGAAAACTGATTTTTGTAAGACAAATTTCGAAATCTCTGAGGAAACATTCGATAAAATCCAGTTCCTTTTATAAATAATGTCTAATGAAATGAAATTACGAACTATAAACAAACTCAAATGCTTTTAATATAACTTTTCATGAATTAAAAATATTTTATAACGTGAGTGGAGTTTATGTTATTTTTCTAAAATAATTATATACATACAATTAGCACCGCATGGCCAAAATCTAAAGAAATGGAGATGAAAACCACCTGCTTAGGATTACTGAGATCTTGGATTACTGATATATATATATATATATATATATAATTTTTAATTTGAAAAATTGACTTTGAAGGAAATATTTTGTTTTAATTACTTTAAGTACCTAGACACTATTTCATTTTACTATTACGTTATAAAGCTATTGGTCTCAAGTCTACTTAATTCATTTGTTATTAAACAATACTGTAATAGTATTTAAATATCAAATTCAGAAAATAATTAATCAATATAAAAAAAGCTTCAACTGATGAATACTGTTTATATTTTCATGGGTTAATTTAAAGAAATTGATGAGAAAATTATTGCTACGTAATGCTCTGTTTGTAAATCTCACACGCTTATTGAATATGTTAAAATAATTGTATTACAATTAAGCACCGAAACATATTTACAATGAAATTATAATAATTGCATAGTTATTTTTTTTTTAAAATTTCGATTATAATGTATTATAAATAATGAAAAGAATGATCCAAAGTAACGCAATTTCATAATTAAATCAATTTCTTATTAAATGAAATCCACGTCTGTCGTAAAAAAAAAAATTTAATTACATAATTAATTATTTATTTATTTCTTGTATTTATTTATTTTTACTTAAGGATGCAGTAAATTCTAATATATTGCAAAGAACAACAAACTAATTTTGAAGTTCTGAACTGTTAATTAAAATGGAATACATAAGTAAATAAGTTTAATTTTATACATTCTTTGATTAAAATTATAAGTATATCTTCTCATTTGTTCCCAATTTTATTTCACAAGTAAAAAGAATTTCTTCTACTTAACACAGTAACCAAAAAAAGTTCATTTAAGTTTTCTGCAAAATGAGTAATTTTTTGTCTCTTCTGCTATAGCTGTAAACAAGATCAAATAAATATATAATTTAGCAATCCAAATCTTCGATTTCCTAATTCTTAAGCTGAATTTGTTACACACACAAGGGTACATATATATTTATATATACACAATGGTGGCCTAAAATTGTGGACACTTTTAGAAATGTTTGTCTTTTTTTTATGTATGCTTGCAGAAACTGTCACGTTTCGCAAAATGCAAAGTCGTACATATCATTTAAAGAGAATTTAATACAAAATTCAATGCAAAAAAATTCAATTTCTTAGAGTACAAAAAAAATGATAAGTACTTTTAAAATAAAAAAACAAGCACTTTCATCAAATGGTTTGTAATGTCTAACTTTCCTGGCCAATCACCGTTCTTATTCAGGGAACCAATCAAATATTAGCAACTGCCAGCAGAAGCTGACATCATGTTTATATTGGAACAAGTCATTATTGTGCTTTGTTCCTTAGAAGTAAGATTGTTTCTTATATATTCAACTAACACGAAAAAATTGTTATAAAAAAATTTAATATTTAGTCAAGAATCAATGACATCAAATAAAAGATTAGATCAGACACCTAGAAAGATATGTAAGATTACTGTA
Source organism: Nephila pilipes (assembly GCA_019974015.1). NCBI lineage: Eukaryota > Metazoa > Arthropoda > Arachnida > Araneae > Nephilidae > Nephila > Nephila pilipes. Next base: position 104,113 of record BMAW01034725.1, on the reverse strand, counting down.
TTTTTAGAAAGTGCTCTATCCTATGAAGAAATTGTAAGACATGCAGATGATTGAGTGACTACATCTGGAATCCGAAAGTTTTGTTTTCGATATCATGAGACACATTCAATAAAAAACAAAGCAGGTCAAGGCCGTAAAATGTACACACCACATGTGTTGATGACAGAAGAATAAAATGACTACATTTCTAGGATAGAAGAATGTCATCATTGGCCAACAGAAGTGATCTGAATGATGCTGGTGTTTCTGTCAGTTCAAGAACAATCAAGAGAAGATTAACAAATGTTGTACTAAGAGGTAGAATTTCACTAAAAAAGCCTTATCTCAATTTACAACAGTCCAAAAGCACTACAGTAGACAAAGGAACACAGTAATTGGACATATGATCAGTGGTCACAAGTTATATGGAGCGATGAAACTAAGATATTGTTATTCAATAATGATGGCCGAAAATATGCAAGAAGTAAAATAGGAGAAGAGCTACATTTTGAACACTTCATGCAACTGTTAAGAACCCATTTAGTTTTTTGATTTCATCATGCATGTTTGTAAATGTAATTAGTCAACTTCCTGTCATCGATAGCACACTGAATGCCAGAAAGTACTTTGACACTATTTTAGAACCCAAACTACTACCTTACATCAGGAATCTCTTTCCCAACAATGCTTCATTTACTTTTTAGCAGGATTCTGCTCCCTGCCACACAGCAAAATTATCGAAAGAGAAGTTTCGTACAAAGAGCATTGAATTGTTGTTCTGTTAAAAAACAGTCCTGACCTCAATCCTATCGAACATTTGAGGCACCGTTTGAAAACTTGTCTGAAAGAGGCACCCATAAAATAAAAGGAAACTAATTGAAGCTATAAATGTTTCCTGGCATCTTATAATAACAAAGGAAGAGCATAAAACTATGATCAGATCAATGAAGCGTCGATGTGAAACTGTAATAAAAAATAAAGGCTACCCTACAAAGTAATGATAACTCACCATAATCATCAATATCTAATGTATAATATTAATTATGGCAGCTTAACGTTTTTCGTATTGCAAATATCTGATTTTTGTAATGAATTCAGTATTGAATTTTCTTTATTATATACGACTTTTCTTTATCATATAATTTTTTCAGTATTATATACGACTTTGCATTCTGTGTAACGTAACATTTTCTATAAGCATACTAAGTTAAAAAACATAAGAATTTCCAAAGGTGTCCTCAATTTTGGCCACCACCAATTATATATATATATATATATTTATATATATATTATACACTGGTGTGTCAAACTTAAGCAAAAAGTTAAATTTTAAGCCGATGGCAATGAAATTGCTGAAATAGGTTTATTGCGATCAGTACAATGAACACGCAATTAAGTAGAAAGGTGATGCATATACAAATGTCAAGAACTATGTTATATGTCATAGGCAACGTGAGTGTATGCAAAAAGTGTGCGGTCTGCGGGGGCAGATGAAGACTACAATAAAAGGAAGTACGGAGGCGCAATTAAAGATATTCGCTGCAAGTGTAGTTAGTTCTTTCGTGAAATATGACTAGAAGAAATCACCTGGACGACTTCAGAAGTGGAAGAATGATCAGAAAACTGGAAGAATGATCAGAAAACTGGAAGAATGATCAGAAAACTGGAAGAATGATCAGAAAACTGGAAGAATGATCAGAAAACTGGAAGAATGATCAGAAAACTGGAAGAGGGACGTATTTTGACCAGCGCAGCTAAAAAGTTCGGAATCAACAAAAGTGTCGTTTCGCGATCTTGGAAAGCCTACCAAACTGTAGCTGTTAGAAAGGTTGGTGGTGGCTTCCCTAAGAAAACAACTGCAGTGGACGACCAGTATATCGTTCAGCAGGTGAAAAGAGCCCAATACCAATCAGCAACTGTTGTTACCCAATACCTGTTGCAACTGTGTTCAGCAACAGGACGACGAGTGTCGCGGTTTACTGTTTACAGACGCCTTCACAAAGGTCTTTTAGACCGCCGTCCTGAACACTGCACAACTTTCAAAGTTGACCATTGGCTGCAACGTTTAGAGTGGCGCAAGTAGCACAAAAATTGAACATCTTATCAATAAAATCGTGTCCTTTTTACGGATGATAGTCGTTTCAGTGCCACAAGCAATTCTCAACTCCAGTTGGTTTGGAGAGAGGTTGGGAAACGAATTCATCCCAGAAACATCACAGAAACAGGCCGTTAGAGTGGTCCTGGAGTTATCATCTAGGGAGACATTATGCTGATCGGGCGGACTGAGCTCCACTTTTTCTACAGAGGTTCTGTAACCGGAGATCGTTATTGTAAGGAGCTGATCTTTCCCAATGTGTGTTTGTTCCGAAGTACTATTGGACCAGACTTCAATTTAAAAATGACAATGCACGGCCACATCGGACTGCTGATGTTCATTAGCAACTGGAAAATGAATATATCACTCGAAAGGATTGACCAGTTTTATCTCCTAATTTAAATCACAGAACATGTGTTAGATGCTTGGGAGACGCATTGAGGCACGATTACATCCTAAAATTGAATACCTAACAAATAAAACGGATGCTGATTGAGGAATGGTGAATTTTACTACAAGAAATGCTGGACAATCTGAAGCTGAGTATGGAGAGACGGTGAGAAGCAACCATTACCTTAAGGGGAGGGCATTTCCCATACTAAGGAACATCTGCTTTATGTTCTTCCTCTTGGACAGACAATCATGTGTAAAGATACTAAGAGTTTAATAAAGCCTTTTATTTTTTGATTCCACACTATATGCATTGTATTCATTTTTGCGGAAATATACATTTGTCATTGTTTAAGTACAAAATGCTGTCTGTCATTTGTGAATTCCATGTCTCTCAGATGATTTCTCTTGGAGTTACGGCAAAAAAAAAACCATCTTGTTGCTAGTCAACAAAGTATATATATATATATATATATTATTATATATACATATGTATGTATATTTATATTTACATATATGTATTATATGTATATAAGATATATATATATATATATATATATATATATATATATATATATATATACATATATATATATGTATATGTGGTGGTTATATATATATTTACATATATATATGTATATATATATATTTATATATATGTATATATATATGTGTGTGTGTGTGTGTGTGTGTGAGAGAGAGAGAGAGAGACAGAATTTAATGACTTCCCTTAAATGTAAATTTTTTAACTTATCCTACATTTTAACTCTCATAATAATACGTTCATTGTCCCATTTTGTGATTCCATTCCCTTTCATGTTTTAATTTAAAACATACAACGGTTTTTGTAATTACTTAGATCAGCATTTTCCATTCTCTAAGCTAAGAGGGATATTCCCCACTAGGCTCTCAATCTCTCTGTAAAATACCTAAAGATCGTTACATCTATGACCATATGTTCTGTAAAATTCTTCTTTAACCTCCCTGGAGATACAAACAAGGAAAAGACTTTGTCACCTCATTCTTAATTATTTCAGTGGGTAGATGTATGCTGTAAGTGCCGAATATTGTATCCAGATGTATCTCCCTCCTTCTAGCGTATCATTAATAAATTCATAATTCAATTGTTATTGTTATTATATATAATTATTTTATATCACCCTCAAAATTGACAATTGTATTTTCTTTAAGGAAACCATTTTCAAGGAAGTCTACTTTTCTTTAACTGTGTGGAGTGTCCTTTTATGGATGGATTGACGCTCATGCGTAGTTATGGCAACAGACTCTCTAATTACTAACAAATTAAAAGCTCGATTGACGTGGTACAAAATTCCAAAGGAACTTGACACTTATTTTGGATACCAATATACAGAAACCGAAGAAAGATGCAAATGTCACTCGCGTTTTATTTCAATGCAAATCTTCAAACGTCTCGTCTTGTTACTGCATTTCAATATCGCTAAAGTGTTTTACCTCCCATTCACCTCTCTAAAGTTGAAACTTTGTTTTATTTGAATTTTAATTACAGTTTGAACGACATTCTTAAGGTTGCCTAGAAACTGACTAATTTCAAAGAAGCTACCGGAATTGGAGGAAGAATTTCGAAAGGAATGGAGCTTGCGATTAAATAGCACGAATGTGTTGGGAAGATTTGTTACGTATGTAACAATGTGCAGGGTCTTCAGAGTTGGTGGACAATTAAAACAGTTAGGAAGAGGATAACATTTATTTACATTTTGAAATTGTTCAGTATCCTGTCTTAGAGGAGCTCGCAATCAGTCGTTCTAAGGTCTAGTTTTATAATGGTGATTAACAAACTCTGCAATTTAACAGTACAACACGCAAATTTCAAGCGGTGCTCCCCAATTCGCATAAAGCATTTCTAATATGACTAATTTATATGTATAGGACAATTATATATTCTAGATACTTATTTCAAATTTCGCGTCCTTCCACATCAAACTTGAATCTTGAAATATATATTTATTAGAACGTCTTAATAAATTTACTTTTTTATAAGATACTCGAAATAAGACTCAGTATGTAATTATTTAACACCTGAAAGTTTGGCGAATAAATTCATTTTTACTTATACAATGATTGTAAATTAATAGTAGTGCGGATCTTTAAGATGCTCTTAAAAGTATGATCTTAAACAAATCAATTCGCTACGGTTAGTAATATTAAATGCTTAAAACTGCAGACATATTTTTACTTCCCATGTTGTAGATTACTTTGTTTCTGTATGGTCTCTTTAACTTTTAAAAATAAGTAGGAAATGAAGTTTTTGAAAGCTGATATTTCCAGGAAATAGCCCATGTTCACTGTCATTTGATTTGGTAATAACCATAAAAGTATTTTAAAATATATTTACAACGAGTAATATATTTATATATCTATATATTTATACACACACATACACACACACACACACACACACACACACACACACACATATATATATATATATATATATTAAAAGATGACTCTCGTGTATCAATACAGAGATTCAGCTCTTTTTTCTAGTTTTCATACATATCCTGGAAGTCGGAAATCACAATGCTGTTCAGACATCTTGTCGATGCCGCTTGAATCGCATCAAGTGTCCCAAAATTATGTATTTGAGATTTTTTTATCCCGATGAAATGTAGAAAATCTGATTAATTTCTTTCAACTGACGGCTAGGGTTGCTTTCTGAATTTTAAATTTAAATATCTATTTCCTTTCCATCTGAATGAACCAGTAAATTAGATTAACATTAGAGATGTAGTGAACGGACTTAAATAAATACATTTAAAAGCGAATAAGAATTGAAAATGAGAGAGACGAGTAATGATTAGGTAATGAAATTAGTAATGAGAAGCTCATAGTGGACGCACATTAGCAATCGTATGCAAATGTAGGTAGCTGACCAACTTTGATTGGATATCTTTTATGGAGTGATATTATATCGGATTTATTCATTTATTAATCTGTCCTTCAATCTCTAGGGTTGAGCTCTCTCTAACTCTAATGATAGCGTAAGAAATATTTTTGATTATAGTTTTAAAAGAGATTGAAGTCCCTTTCGAGGCTAATAGACTAAGCGAAGGAGAAATTAGTATCGATTATGACATCAAAAGTTAATGAAAGGGAAACGTTACACCTGGAATAAATAGAATGTGGAAGGAGCCAGATCTGAAATTTAAGGTGGTTGGGGCAGCATTGCGATATTGAGGTCATTACTTCCCTCTTAATTCCCGTCGAATGACAAGGCACTATGTATTCAGACAATTTCCAACAGAAGCGGCAGATTGTAATCCCCAAACATTCGAATACTACTTCTCAAAAATGCACTTTCATGACGTTATTTCATCCTTGTTATTCTGACGGATCATATCAAAAGTTTCCGTAGCAGATTTGTTTTATTATCGGATATTTTATGGCATAAAGTGCTCAAATTATTTTAATATTTTTCGTCTCGACTCAACCTCTAAGCACTTTTTCACTTTGGGCGAGGTCTACACTCTCCAACGGCTTGGAGATAACTAACATGAGCCTCCTAGTTTACATCACAATCCCGCTACCAATTTCAGCCACAGAAACAATTATGCTTCTCTTGTCATTGACTGAAAAAATCAGTGTTGATATGTACTTGGCAAATCCTGTATAATAATTAATTTCGGGTAGATTTAAGTACACAAAATGAGGAACTGAAAGTTTGTAACAGATTTGACTCTCAGTTATGAAATTACCTATTAAAGTAGTAATTCCAAAATGTTGAAAATATTATTTTTGATGACATTTTATTATGCTTAGCTATATGTCATCAATAGTTTTAAAATGTTTTGAATGTATTAATTAAAGCATAAAAAGTTCTTAGCGCGAGTGTATCTAATATATAAAATTATAATATATCTATTACAATTAATACATAAAAAGTTTTTAACGCGAGTGTATCTAATATATAAAATTATAATTTAATATCTATTACAATTAATACATATCTAATACAATAAATTATAATTTTAATGTAAATTATTCCGAAGAAAGAGAAATACCTAAAAATAACTAAGGGATGATATTTGAAAAAAATTGTTAGTTACAATTTATAGAAGATTGTTCTTATAAATTTAAATTACTTTATGAGATATTAATTCAGTAACACGTACACAAGATCACCTCTCATAAGATAATTTGTTTTAGATCGAATTAATCAAGATAGCTATCCACAATTCAAATAATTTCTTTAGAAAATCTGAGAAAATCCATTTTGTTTTACTTGAGTATTCTATAAAAGTACATATGTATATATATATATATATATATATATATATATATATATGCATTTGATAAAGCTCCATTAGTTTTGCTATTTTCTGGAGAAATATTTTTTTCGAAGATCTCAGCTTTTGAAATTTGAATAATCTTTTGTAGAATTTTAGGAATTGTGACAACTAATACAGGAAGCTTCTTAACATATAATAAAAATGTGAATTAAGAAATAAGATATTAGCATATTCATTATTTTAATATTTTTTTAAAATTATGTTTACATATTTTATATTCTATTTAGGAAATAATAGTTCATTTATACTAAAGTACAACCATACGATAAAGAGAAAATGTAGCATGTTAAAAAAATTTAAAAGGTACATTTAAAAAACTCAATTTGATAAACTTTTAAATTTATATGTTGACAAAATAAATATCATTTTCAACAGTTATTGTCAGCTGATTTATTTAATTAAAAGTTTAACATAAGAGAGTAAATTTATGTATTGTTTTATCAATAGTGTTTCTAATCATTCTAATGAGATTGTAAGTAAAATAGTTGTATCTTAAAATTGTGTTATAAAAGTTTTAATACAACTTTACAAAACTTTCCCTCTCTTCCTTCAAACATTGTTGAAGAGAATGATAGTAAAATGATTAATCTTTTTTTATTATCCTTATAATTATAAATTATATAACTATTCTAATAATTGAGTTCATACCTTTCAGCAGCCAATTGAATTTGCGAAATTTTGAATGAAATGAGTGGACATAAAATAACTATAGTTTGCAGGAGGTAATGAAATTATAAGAATGAATGAAAAATTCATGCAATAAGAAATCATATTTTTTTATCAAAAAAGGTATCTCTACTCGGTTTTCAAAATTTCAAGCTAAATTTTTTACATTTGAACAAAACTATATAAAGATTTATTATTACTGCATGATTCCAGAACTCCTTTATCTTCAGAGAAAAGAAAATACACTTGCAACATCGATGCTTATTTGTGTAAAATATTATTAATGAAGTTACAAATAATCATATTATATTTCATTTCTTCCTGCTCAGACGTAACGCCCTGAAACAAAATTATTACACTTAAATATTAATATTTAATTATAATGTAAATTTGAATATTTTAGTGTTAGTTACATATTAAATTAACTATATTAAAATTTGTTGATGCAGCAATCTTCCAAAACTTTTTATCTCCCGTTAGAATAGTCATGCTACCACCTTCGATGTTTGCTTGTCTAAAATATTTTTTATGTTTATAAAAAAAAGGCGCTATAACTTAATTCCTCCTGTTCAGACATAACACTCTCAAATAAAAATATTATATTTGTATATATATATATATATATATATATATATATATATATATATATATACATACATTTAAATAAAATTATTCACACATGAAATGTGTTGATGCAATAAGCTTCCGAAACCTTTTTCTTCGGTAAGAACAAAAAACGCTTCCAAATTCGACGCTTGTTTGTCTAAAATATTGTTGAAGTAGATAAAAAAAAAGTCTCTATAATTTAATCCCTCCTGCTCAGACGCAGCGCCCTCAAATAAAAATATAAGGCAACTTTGTGAAGATAAATCCTTTTAGGAAGCAAACATACATTCTAGTAGCCTACAAGTGTGACTATGCATTACGCAAGTCAAACAGCCTTACACCAACCACTTCCTCTCTCGATAAACGAGACTAAAAGTCCATTTTCCTTTACTTCGGACATCTGAAGATAAAGACAAAAGATTGAAAACCGTAGAGAATGGAGGAGAAACTAAATACCGAGGAAAATATGGAGCCATTAGCTAAATCTCTTTTGGCTTCTAATACATGTGTGTACATCTTAAAGGTGCCTCCGCTGTGCGTCTTGTCATTGTTTGGCGGGGTTCATTAATAAAGAAGCAATTTCCGATCATTCTATCTTGGCATATTTAGGATAAACAAGGCATTAATCACGTTAGTATTAAATTAGACAATTTATATTCGAAATAACTGCCAAGTCTTATAATTTATGTAGCATCCGGTGTCTATTTTATATATTAATTTAGGTCTGTGGTAAACAAGTTTTTCATATCAATATATGTAAAATTATTTGTAAAGTTATACGTTCATGTATATTGAATTTTTCGTCTTTCAAAATAAAAGACAGGAGATAATTGTTTAATTCTAATAAATAAATGATGGGCAATATATTCTCCAACAAAAATATCCATACAATAACAATAAATTTTGGCCAGTAAATACCAAGCTGCTACTCCACATCCAGATAACATTTTAACTAATAAATAATTCGAACCACACTTAAACATTTAAGAATGGCTATTCCTAAAACGAAAAAAGGAGATTTCGTACTGGAGTATTGATCACGAGTATTTGGCTGCAGGTGATATTTGCCAGAAGAGAGTAGAATTAGAAATTAAATATTTCTGTTTGTTTGACATATCTCTGTATTTGATCTCTAATACTCTAAAATTGAACGCCTGTTTGTACACACTGGTGAGTTTGCTTACAGGAAGCTGTTGGTGGTTGATAAAGTTCTCCTAAGGCTAAAACAAATATTATTTTATAAAAGACCAATTCTTATATATTTATTACCCCTTTCATTCTAGATGCACTTTTATTTATCCCAGATTCAGGAAAGAGATTTAAAATGTTTTTGAAGGGAATAAAATTAAAATTGCTTTTTACTGAATTTATATTTAAATCAAAAAATTTAAAATGTATTATGTTATTTAAGAACTATAATTAATATATCGAATAGGTTAAATATTATTTTTAAGCTTATCATTGCATACCAACCCTTAGTTTGAACATTTGGTACTTTTGATCATGTAGTTCTTTCTTTTATATACGTAGAATATGCACATCAAATTAATAAAAATTATTCTTGCTTAATATATCTGACCTGAAGCTATAAATTAGAATTAAATGTTCATTCAATTCTTTCCGATATCAAATCTAAGACACTCTTTCAAACATATAGATTTTTGAGATTAAAAATAATAAAAATTTAAAAATGTCTCTTTAAATGAACATTAAGACATCATCCGTAATTCATTTACAAGTCTTAACATCATGTTTTTATTCAACAATCTTTGTTACATTGTGAGAAAATTCCGAGATTAGAAACACAGCTCCTAACGTTCACACATACGTGCCTTTAATTTTTATTTCAAATGACTTTTCTTTCAAATATGATCAAAGTAAAGACCTATTTGGAAATGATCGTTAACTTCATAGAATTCAAATGAAAAGTTACTAGCAATGATACGTGATATCACTTTCAGTACATTTTAATAAGCTCCCTTGTTAAACGGGTAAGATATGTATATAATAGTCCGGTCTCAATTAACTGCCAAATGCATGGACAAAAATTTCTCATTCAAAACTCAACATTCCTTTCCCATAAGAAAAGAAATGAAGCTTCCTTTCTTCATAAATGATATCCTTTCGTTCTCATGTCTTCCTCAACTATTGTAAAGAACAATCGAATAGCTATATTTAGTAAGAGATATTGTAATTATCGTCACAGTTGCGACGCTTCTGTGCTAATATTCCTGTTTTAACGAGATAGAAGATGTTGGAAAAAATGAAGATTGATAAAAGAAAAATTCTTCAGAACACCGGAGTATTTCGCATAATGAGTCTTCAGAGCGAGAACTGCAATTAAATTTTAATCGTTTTCCTGCACGTGATGGTTTCGATTGCTAGAAAGAAAAATGAAGAGATAGAGAGATTAAAATTGGATTTTTTGAGGTTGCTTCGTATGTTTGTAATTTTCACTGATTTTTTTCTTACATTTTCTAAGCAGTAACTTGTTGATGCGATAATTATCAGTTTTCGCGTAATTTCTGTTGCCTCATTACCAATAGAAATGATCATTACTAACATCTTGTGCGATCATCTTCTCTTACGATATTAACATGAAAATAAAAGCAATTGATAATTTTGGAAGATGAAAAATGAAAAAGTAAAAAAAAAAATATTTAAGCAAAGCACCATGTTCGCATTAATTTATTCAAAAATATTCTTTAATGAAGTATATCGTTAGTGAATATGAACGGTTTGGAATACAAAGAGCGAATTTTAAAAAAACATTCTTAGAAGATTTTTGATTCGACATATGAAGGCTAATTTATTGATACTAACAAGTTGCAGTGGAAAATTCAATTTCAGACATTTTGGAAAAAAATACAGCAATTCCTTCACAGTTGTTAGACTGTATATTTTTCTCCACTTTTCGATGATCATTATATGTAACACGAATATAGTGTATTAAATATATCATTACTGGAACGAAAAAAGAAATAAAACAACTTTGTTACATTTACAAAACTTAAAAATAAATTAATAATTTGTACTTACTGCAAATGCATTAAATAAAATATTTATACAATAAAAAGGTTCTTCCTTCACGATATATAAAATTTTAATTTCTTCCGGTGGAATAAGTAACTGACTGGAAACTGTTTAGAATAATTAATTAAGAAATGTTACTATAAAATGATACATCTCTTTCTATAAATATCCCATCTCTATTTATATTTTGCATGAATATAAAAGCTTTTGGATCAAACTGCATTACTTTGTTAAGATATAAAACACGTATTTTTTAAAGTTAATTAAAACCATGTAACTATATGCCTAGGGAGTTCTTTATTACCAACGTCTGATCAAATTGTCAGTATCTATAGAAATATTTAAGAATTTGTATAAAGTTCATTTTAAAATTATATTTATAATCTACTGAAATAACGAAAATATAGAAAACTTTCGAGTGATGATTAAAACACACAAATGGTAATGAATGTTTAGTTACACCGTGACTAAATTTAATGCTTAATAAAATACAATCCACAAGCGAATGCATTGAACTTCTTTTAAAATCTACTTACAAATTTAGAGAACAAATAGCATGAAAACAATATTTTTCTATTAATTAGAATAAATCTATTTTATAAGATCCAATATGAAAGAAAATTAATCTTCTTTTTTGAAGATTTAATGGCAATTGGATTACGAGCTTTTTGTTTAATTTTATAATTAACACATTAACAATAAAAATTTAATTTTTGAAGACTTAATATCTTTAAACTTGATTATTTCATTAATCTTTCGAAGACTGTATAAAAAGTAATTTACTTGGATTAAAATTTTATCAAAATGGAATCAGCAATTGAAAAATTCGTTCAAGATAATTTTATTATTTTTTAGAACTGGTCTGGGGTATTATTATTAATTTTTTCTCTCAATATAATGTAAGAAGCTTCATTGAAAAGTTTTTAGTTATTGTCTTGAAGTTAAGTAATTGACTTAGCTCAGATTTCTTCTGAAATTATAGGTTAAAACTCTCAAAGTGACTAAAAAAATTAAAGTTTTGAGAAATTATAAAATTTATGAGTTTTAAATTAAATAAGTTTTTAAGATCATATTTCTGTGTCATATACCATGAGTTTAACTAATTAATATAATAGGTAAAACAATGGTATGGTAAAACAATGCTTGTATAAAACATTTTAAAGAAAAACACAAAATAATCGAAATATTTACAAAATTCCTACTAGTAATTGTACATATTAATAACTTTCTGAAACATATAAAATGTGTGCATAATCATTGATACAGAGAAATTTGCTATAAATTATTCATTAGAAAGAATATGAAAGCATGCCAATGTTCTATAATGTCCTCAGACTCTTACAGTTGAGTCCCTCAGGACCATAATTTAATATTCAATCTATTTCTTAGGAAACTACTCTCGTCTCATCTGTGAAATCCAATTCATTCGTAGCATGGGCTACTACTTGATCCAAATCTACATCCCAGCAGGACTCATCGTCATCATCTCTTGGGTGTCTTTCTGGCTGCACCGCAATGCCACTCCAGCCAGAGTGGCCCTTGGGGTGACCACTGTGCTCACCATGACCACTCTCATGTCCAGCACCAATGCCGCCTTACCCAAGATCTCCTACATCAAGAGCATCGATGTCTACTTGGGCACTTGTTTCGTCATGGTTTTTGCTTCTCTTCTGGAGTATGCCACTGTTGGCTATTTGGGCAAGAGAATCGCCATGCGGAAAACTCGAGCCCAACTCATCGCCAAGATCGCAGAGCAGCATCGTCAACGGTGCCTGGCCCACCATGCAGCTTCATCTTCCACCTCAACAGCCGATGGAGGGGCTGGCGATGCCGCTGTACTGGTAGCTGCCAACTCTGAGGCGTCTCTGGGGAGGACATCGGTGAGTGCTCACCGGTATCGCTGTGACGGCCTCAACCCTTCCGCTAACCAGGTAATTCAAAATCCAACGTATTAATCCATAAATTTCTAATCAATTTAACAATCCTTGTCCAGTTAGGAATTTCTTTCCTGCAACGAAGATGTGATCAGTCGTACATCTTTGATCAAAACCATGTATACATATTTAAGGCTACGCGTTGCCTTCTGTTGGCTTTTCTAACTATATTAATTACTTATTTTAATTGTTTTATTTTTAGAGAAACAAACAATAGCATGAACTATTGAACTACATTTTGCTTTAGAGCAATGCTTAAAAATCAGGAATTTTCTCTAGAGTATATCATTTACATTAAAAAAAAAAAAACCTCTTCTACGTGTGTAGATACCTTACATATACATATATATATATATATATATATATATATATATATAATATATATATATATATAACAGTATGATTTGGATTTTAATAAATTTTTCAAATGTTTATAAATATGTTAAGTAAAAAATTGGAGGAAATATTTCTTGATACATGTGTATGATATTTTTGAGAGACCTGTAAATCGTAATTAATCTGAGTGGCCTTGAAAGCCCTACACGTTTATACATTCTTTATTTGGGTAAAATGTCCTTGAATGCATGCATGATCATAAGTCCATAGCATCTAACACATCGAACACACCTAAGTTACATTTCTACTTAAAAGGTAAAATTGGCACCAAAATTCTTTAACAATACCATTTGAACTGAATCTGCCTAAAATAAAAGTAGAATGATAATTGTATGTAATTCCATGAATGTTAATATGTTTTTAAATGAAAATCAAATCATAAATTTTTAACAGCGGATACATTTAAAAAGTAGAATTATTGTAGAAGTAATATCATAAAGTGAAGTAAGTAAAATATCATTTAAAATTTTAGATTTTTGTCTATTTAGTCAGAACTGACAACAGTAAAATATTTATACTAAATGCAACAAAATAAATAAATTCATATCACTCGTGTGCATATGAGTGTTACCTACCGAAAAGCATTGTAACCTAAACATAACTAATGTTGTTAAGTATATTTCAAATAATTTGTGTTTACATGTTCAGTAAAAGAACTGGCAATTTACTTGCATTATAAATTAGCACCATCATCATATCAATGTGCGCTTACGTTAAGTCAAATGGAAGGGTATTTGTGAAAACAGCGTAACTGATGATGGCTTCAAATCATTTTCCATATTTCATTGCTAAACTTATTCGAACAATTAAATTATATTAAACACGAGACATTAATGAAATCACTCAAGTAATTTTTTTCAATGTTGCAAGCACTTTTATTCTAAAAATTTAAAATAAAATACTTCAAATGAAATGCCTTAAAGCCGTTTGAGCCTTTTACGGGAGAATAACAATTATATAAATATTATTAATAGTATTTGAAGAAATTCTGAATGTTAAATATAAAATTCTAAATTATACAATTATTAAAAGTAGTTTGTTCCAAAAACTTAAGAAAATTTGCTAAGAAAAGATCGTTACGAAAGTAAAAAGCGATTTAAAAAGCTCTATTGGGTAGAGAGACTTGCAGTTTAATCATTTATATTCAAAGTAGAGGGGAATTTTTATGACATGATAAAAGTAGTTCAGAATATCAATAATAGAGTGCACTGTTGCTACTTCTGAAGGGATGGGGAGACACAAGAGAGATAACAATTGGGAACTGATGTATTTTATTATAAAATATTTACAGCCTCAATATGTGCACCACAACATTCGAATACCAAATGCAGTTACGGTATTACAAGTAAATAAGATAACACGAAACACAATATCAACTTGAATAGCTGCTACCCACTGCCATATGGTGTCTTTCAATGTTGGTAAGAAATGGGGATATTATATACTCGTGCTAAGCAAGCCTGATTCTCGCCATTTGAAATCAAATGATAAATATGCATATGACATGAATAAATACTATGTTAATTTTGTAATAAAAATAACATCACACCCCATTAATTATTTTTTTGTATTAATTCTCTGACTCCTGAATTTTAGGACCTAAATAGCTACGAAACCTATTCGGGTGTTTTCCAGATGTTATCACAAAGTACAAGATTTTGAGAGTATATTTTTTTACTTGAGCTACCTGGCAAAATTTGTAATATTTTAATAGCCATTAGAAATCGCAAGATAAACAGTCAGAGGGTTAAAACTGAGTGTAGTATATTCAATATAAGGCTTATTATTTTTGCTTATTATAAAGACTTCATTCACACTAAAGTTTTTGAATTCTAATTTTGTATCGCATATGCAATATGCGTACTTCACAATCAGTGAATTATCTGTACTAATGGATTTTGTTGCCGTGATTTTAAACTATTTTTTGTGTCGTACAAAATATTCCATTAGACAGAACATAAATGTGTAAAATGTGTATCACTCTGACCCATAGATCGTTTCTAAAAATGTTTTAATTAGTTAACGAACTTTTATATCACCCCGTATATGACGATACAAAAGTTAGGAAAAAGGAAAATTAATTTATAACATAACTTCTTTATATATCTTAAATATCAGATAAAATTTTCAATTTCAATATTTTCCAACTCTATCACATTATTAAAAAGAAAAAAAAATGTAACCCAGTTTAACATTTATTGCTATAAAATACCACCTCTTATATATTTTAGAAAATCAGTTATGAAAATACCGTAAAATACGAAGCACCTTTTATAACAAAAAAGGTATTTCAAAGAATCGGTTCTCTGAAAAATTATCGAGACTTCCATCAGTTAGTTCTGCCAAATATTCAGTTTTTAAGAAGTGTCAATTAATGTCATCATAATTCTTTTTTTCCTCTCAAAAATGTCACTTATAATTTCCAGTTCACCTCTAGAAAGTTTTCAAAAAGTCAATAAGCAGTTTATTATGTCATTTAAAAATTTTCGGTATATACTTAGTAATTAATGAAGACATTGAAATCGAAATATATTTATCTCGTATAGTTGTTGACTAAGCTAAAAGTTTTTAATAAGCATAGTTAATTGTTCTAAATGATTTCTGAGTAATCTTAAAATTATGGTTGTTATAAATATAATTACTAGAAATTTTAGGAAATTCTTTCGTTTCTATATGTTTTAAATAATATGTAATTCTCTTATTCATGGGGTGTTTCTAATCTTGAAGAAACAGATTTAAGAAAAAAGCTGTGATTTAGGGGCATAAAATTGGACGAAAAGATTTTTATATAGCTCAAATTGCATAGAAAATATCAATGAATAATAATAAATTGAAATAAATTCTCTTTGAGTAATTTAGATTTTTATTTAAATTATTAAACCTGTATTTACAAAAATATTGGATTCAATAAATATTTTTTGGTAAGAAGTGTAAAATTCAATGATATGTCAATTAATGATTTTTAATAGAATAAAATGTATAAGTATTTCAAAACATTTGAATTCGCAACATATTTCTTCTTAGATCATTTTTGATTAAAGATGAAATTTTTTAAAAACATTGATTCTTATATTTGAACTCTTTCTTCTCTCTTGCCTATTTTAAAACATTTCTTCTGAAAAAAGTTTCTCTTTCCCTTCCATACAAACATGGCTTATAAATCTTTTGTACAATAGATTGCAAACAAAAATACTAGAAAGAAGAAACTAAAATTTATTATAATATTAAGAAGGGTACTGTTACTATAATAACGTATATACATACAGATATATGTGTGTGTGTGTACAGCTATATTTTTAATATATAATTCCGAATGCAAGTGGAGAGAGGGTTTTTCTTTTAAATTTATTCAAAACTCAAATCTCACATACAAGCCGAAATGAAAAAAAAATAATCCTGTAATGCTCAGACATGTATCCTAGAGGGAGAAATTGTCACCAAGCAAGTATACGGGTGAAATATTTTCCAATCGAATCACTGTAAATTAGAAACCCTGACACCGAAAAAGGTAGACGCTTATTTGGTAAACTTGTCTGAATGTAGCACATTGTTAATATCCGGTTGTTGTCTTGTATAGTTACGATATGTGATGTATATGCTATTGTTTTTTTTTTCACTGCCCTTAAATAGTTTGTCTAAAAGATGACTGTAAATAAATAAAAAAAAAATCTTATATGGCAAATTTCAAACTACGGCTCTGGTTAGGTCAGCTGAAAATTCTAACAATTTGGCTGCTGGGTGTTTCTTCTTAAGTGATGAACAAGCTCGAGAGTGGAGAAAAAAATTGTCTAGAATTTGAGGATATTCCAAAATTAAAAAAAGAAAAAAAAAGGTAGCACGGGGTCAAATGCTTATGTTTCATTCCCTGGAAGTAAAGATTTTCCCATGCGAATGCCGTCGACCGGAGTGCAAATATTGCCAACATCAGATTTTTCATTTCGGTGCTATTCTGCAAGTCATTATAATATAAAAATTTTCAAAAATAAAAACAACTTATCTTCATAGAAAAAATAGTAGATTCAATTAGAATTACCTTCCCTTATACTTAAGGCATTTAAACTAAAGAGATAAAAAAAATCATGTTATATTTGGCGATTTATCGCTTGAGCAGGCGAAGGAAAAGGTACCTACTTTTCTGTGTTAATGTGTAAACTAACAGATTCATTTACTAGCAAGTATCCATAAATGAGTTCAAAAAAAAATTTCCAAAAAATATCGGCTTATACACGGAAATATAGAATATTATGAAAATGTTACACCATGCGCATATTTCATATTGCGAGTAGGGCATTTTGTTCCGAAATCACTCTTATAATTTTTCTTCGAATTTGGGCTTACAATTTTTTTCTCAATTCTTAGGATAGTCCCTAAAATATATTTACGTAATCCAGTAATTAATTTTAAAAAGATAACTTCAGAAGTTGCTATTTGGATTTAAAAACGTTTTGATTGAATGAGTCACTTGCCGAACGCATTATTATTGAATAAAGTACAAAACTATTTACCTTAAATGATTTATTTAGTCCCATTCAATATTCTATTCAAATAACATCTAACACTGACCTAAAGCTGAATTGTAAAATGTCATAAGTATTACCACTTTTACCCAGAATTAATAAATAATAACAGTTCTTAAAGTTGTAGTGAATCCTTGAGAAATTCGCCTCAGAACTTTTCTTAATTAAGTAATAATGAGGGATAATGGAACATATCAAAATCACAGCCAAAATCTTATATAAGATAATATTTGAGATCTATATTATATACATTGTTGAACAAAATATGTCAAAAACTAATATAAAATTGATAGATGTCATATATATTTTACTACAATGTAATAAATCCAATTTCCAATAAATATAATGGCATAAGTTTTTTCAAAATGTATAAGAGTTTAAATCTCTGATGAATCTAAATTACGTAGAAATATACAAGACAATTTAGATTTCAAAACTAGTATGTTTTTCAAATGAAAAATGCTTCTATCTGTTTAGACACTATAGTTTACACTGATAACGTGATTTATGATGAGGAATGTATATCAATATAGAATGGAATTTCAATAGCAATTTGTGATTTTCTGGAACTCAGTTTTCAAAAGTAACAGGAATTTTTACTGTTCGCTCTTATTACTAAGTACTCAGTCATATCAGCGTGTAATATATCAAAAGCAGTTTGCTATTTGGAGCTTTTCAGGAAATGACTGTTTTATATTTCATACGATGATTCACTGTCGTATATTGGAGGAAATGAAAAGACTGCTTTTTTTAAAATTTAAGTTAGATTAATGTCACTTTAGGGCAACTCAATGATGTTTGGGGAAGAGAGCAAAGAATTTTAAGTCATTGCCTTGTGCTTTAAGATGTTTTAGTTGGTACTTTAAGCTAATTTTTTTTCACCAATGAGGCCATATAGTGATTAATAAGTTGAAGAAGTAGACACTTGTAATTGTAATTATATCTGTTTTTGAAAAAGGAAAATAAGATTTATTATAAATAAAATGAAATTATATATTAATTGAGTAATATTAGACATCAATCCATTCGATTTCAATCATCCATAAAATGAAACAAATCCTCTTATGAGAAGATCCGAAGTAATCCTTATTATCCGGATTTGGCTCAGAAGCGATTATTTGTTCCTTGTAAACTACTACAGAAAAAATAACGTTATTTAAATGTATGACAACTATGAGATATTTATTAAATAATCATAAATAATTGTTGCATCAAATGTACGAAAAATAGCTAAAATATTAGAATTAAATAACTTTAACGTTTATTATTATGATAAGTAGGCATTAAAAAGTTGATATATCAAACACTCATCATTGTTATTCCATCTTGTTTTGAAAATGTAAATAAAATTTCTTATTGTTTCAAATAAATCTTTAATTAAAAAATAATTTTTTTTTAAAATTAAATAGGAATAAATTTCATGTGTAATAAGGAACAGAAGCGATGAATTACAATCGTAAATATTAACTTTCCCTATATTTCCTATAACTTACAATGTTACAAATAGTGTTATAGAATTTTATTGTTGCATTAATTACATAGAACAATGTCTTATCTTTGTAATTAAGAAAATCGCAAAAGAACCCTTTACTTAATATATATAATTATTCAGTAGCATTCCTAACACATTTTCTTACTTTTTCGCTTTTCTGGTGAGAGTATTATGTATTCTTACCTTAAAACTGAGCATAGCAAATATTTTTAAAACTCTACAGGTAAGCAAACTATTAGCTCATTATTTCTGAGTAACTTGAATGTTACTTACATAAATTATCACACCATTAAACCATGCTATTTTGATTTAATCTATTTGTAAGAATCTACATACTTTATTTTCTTTTAAGAATGTCATTTGTAGGAAAATAAGTAAGTGGGAAGAATAGTACAATTTTTTAGAAGTTGGAAAGAGGTTTAAGCAAGATACTCAAGATAATTATTGCAGCTGTAAAAAATGAATTCATCCGAATTTTAGAGTTTGTATTTTTGGTATAAAAGGCACATAGGAATGTTTAGATATTGTTTTAAAAATCTACATGCACACAAAAAATTGCTCATTGCTTATAAGTTTATATACAAGAGTTTTATCATTCTTTTATTGCTTAATGAAACAGGAAGTATATTTAATAAACAGTTGAATCCTATAAATTAACAGGATAACTTTAACATTTGATAAATTCCTAACTGATATTGCTTTGAAAATTATTTTTCTAAAACAATTATTTTCAAAATTATATTTGTAGACTAACTTCCTAAAATAAGTACTAGGGTCGTTCAATAAGTCCTTAGATGATCCATGAGATGGTTCTTGCAGTTTTCGAAAATGGTACTTTTTAAAGAAACTTCATAACACACAAAGCTGCTGTCAAATCTTAGATACTCATATTCGTGATCATGACGTGTTTTGACCTCATACATTCTTCCTTATGACTTTTCCGGCCGACGGAACCATCTTCACTTTTTTTTAAAAGGTTTCATCGGAAGCAACCCAACATTTTTGTTTTTGCAAGTTTTCTGGTGCATGATAATGAATCCAGGTCTGATCGACGGTGAGAACGGGACGTGGCAGAAATCAAATTTTGATTTGGTAGCAAATGACTACCAAACCAAAACTAACTTGTGAATCATTGTCAGATTTTCTTCGGCTCTCTTTAGTAGATGACAACACCCAGTGGTAACTGCAATTTACCTTTTTGATGCATCTGTATTTAAATACAAGTATTTTTTGAACAGTCTTTGTATCACATAAAAACTTGTTCATATTTTATTTATAAACCTAAAATGTCTGATCTTATGTTAATAATATTTTTAACCTGAAAATTACTTACATAAATTATCATACCATTTTATCATGTTATTTTGATTTGATCAATTTATTAAAATATACATTCTTTATCCTCATTTAAGAATGTCATCTGAAGGAAAAAGAAGCAAATGAGAAGAAGAGTTACATTTTTTTAGGAGAGAGAGAGATAAAATAAAAGGAATCACTTAAGATAATTATATTGCAGCTGTAAAAAGAATGAACTCATAAAAATTAAAGCTTTAATGTTTCGTTCTGCTATTCTTTAATGGGTTGCATAATGATTCTGATTATCACAATTTTTTCTTCATCGATCGCGATTTTTAAAGAAGCAAGAGCTTTTGAGCAATTATTTAATATATTGTTTAATCTATACTTGTAACTTTACGCATTTTTCCGATTAAAAATTTAATTGAACTTTATTTCCCCACATCAAAGTCTTCTTATGTATAAACTTTTGCAACTACATTAATTTTTAAATTATACATATCAAAACATTTTTATAAGGATCAGTATGAAGTTAGTTCTGAAGTATAAGCAACGTTTTGTATGCATAAATAATAATTTTCAATAACTTTTTATTTCAATACTTTTATTTAAATATTTTTGATGGCTTCCATAAACAACTACAGTGACATGAAATGATTGATTTCTCATGTCTTAAATTTCTAAATATTTCAAAACATTGTTATAAATAAAATGAGATTATTTTTCATAAAGTGATATGAGTTATAATATGAATACTCGTAAGTGTATTAAAATGGGAAAATATAATCTGATAAAAAAAATTAGTGCACTCTTGTCTAGAAAAATATTTTTATTATGTCAGTTTCATAAAAATATTTAAAGATATATACCAATTAATTTCCTCTTTACTGAACTCCTAGATCTTGTTTTACATGTATGAGTTTTATCTGAAGTAAATGATAAGATTCCTAGACATATATAGGAACTAATTAATAACTTAATTACAAGTAATACGAGCGATCACCTTTAATATACACCCCTCCTGTATCCCTACAACTCTCCATGTGAATCTTCCATTATTCGAAACAATTCTAGAAGTCTTCTGTCAGCTCCTCCAGGACACGTGTCCCTTTCTCTTCCACAACTTTAACGGCTCAAACATTGTTCCTTTCATGCAGATTTTGCCTTAAGAAACTGATAGAAGCCGCATGGTTCAAGATCCGGCGAATAGAGCTGTTGGTCTAACTCTGGGATGCTGTATTTGGCTAAAGTCCTCTTGACAAACAAAGTGGAATCAGCCGACTCATGGTTTTGGTGGAACAATTTGCCATACGGCTTCTTTGTCAATTCCTACTCTCTCAACAATCGCACGAATACTTAACCGGCTATCAAATTGAACCAGATTACCTATTTTTTTTTAACTTGCCATCCGTTTTTGACGAGGAAGGTCGAACTCGGTGTGAACCATCACCTATGTTTTTCTAACCGTCTTGAAAACGCTGAAGCCACCTAACAATACAAGCCTGTGATAAGCATCCATTGCCATAAACTTCTTCAAACAATTATCAGTTTCAGTAGAGGTTTTTCCAAGTTTCATATGAAATTTCCCAACAATTTGTTGCTCTATTGTTACACTTATCATTTTCATGAGAAAAAAAACTCTAATGCAAAGGAAGGCTACGGGTCTACGTATTTTCTTATGGGAGTGAGATGAATTGTATTCGAAAGAAAAGGCTTCTCGCAAAACAACAGTCGGTCACTGGCGTTTAATGTGTGCTTACTTCTTCTGTAGCAATGTCACTCTTGATATTTAATAGCCACACCTCTGAAAATACTATTTAATACAAAACGTATTTCAGTACAGTTTTTTTTTTTTTTTTTTTTTTTTTAACTTTGTAAAATAATAATCAGAGCAGCATTTTTCCTTAATTTCATGCAAATGGTTAATACTATACACTAAATTTAATCTAATAACGAAATAAAAAAAATATTCGTTGAAATAGTTCTTAGTTTAATACACTTTGAAAAGAGTAAATGGAGTTTTAAATTGTAAATATTAGTATAAAGGAAAAGTAATTTTATAATCAGCATATCATTACATATAATTAGAGAGTAGGCGTTATATGTTATCATCCATTGTGACCTTTTGGAATCAGAGAGTAAACGGAGGTAATTAGTTCAACCCCTTCTCCCTTCCTTTGAGCAACGGGGGCATCCCTTGGCTAATAAGTTTCCATTGTAGAATCTCTGAGCTGGGATAATCAGTTATAGGAACTTATAACTCCCGTCTTCAATATTGTGCTAATGTTAACAAGCTCTCAGTCTAAATTAACAAGCAGGTAATATTAAATCCCACATGAAAATGACTTGAACCTTCAAATGAAACTTGGTAAAAATGGATAATAGGGAAGTATGTAAATTACTGTCTATAAAATTATTCTTTACGTTTAATTCTATTTATTTTAAATGCATCAATCTAAGATGCATAATTTACAATTGAATGTATAAAAACATTTTTATTTTACTATTTAGTTGAGTCTCTTTCGTATAAATGTTATATCTGCTAGGAATAATAATAAATTTCATTTTAACTAATTGTAAATTAACGTTTATTAATAAATTATTTTTATGTGATTAAAAAACGTAACAATTGTGACAATTGAAATTTGTGACATGGAACTAAATTCAAGATTGAAACAGGTAATGAATAATCTTAAATGCAAATTAAAAGAATTAAAACACCCAATAACAGGATAATTTGTGATCTTGTAAATAAATTTTGGGATCCCGGAAAATTTATAAGAATTGAGAAATTTAAAGAGTCGCAAAAACTGAATGCGAAACAAAATCAAAAACTAAAAATCAGTCCTTTAAATCCGATGAATATTAAAAAAAACGAAAATCTTATAGAATAAAATATTTTTCAAGGATATTTTATTCTTTATATGACACTTTTGCATGAATATTTGACTGTATTTTTAATACATGACAAAATTGTAATTGTGTTATACTAAAAAAAATATATTTAAACAATTTTTACATGATCAGTTATCAGTAAAACTTTTTTTAACTCGCATCCACAGTTTGTGTTCCTCTATACCCAAGCTTCCTAAGGGAAAAAAAAATTCAGAAATCTTTTTCTCGAGTCCTGTAGTGTATATTAATGAAAGATGGAAACGGGTGGTTAAATATTACTTTAAATTTAGATTCTAATTATGGAATACGAACTTTGAAAACAATATCCTTTACAGTCAGTTATTAAGGGATTGGAAAGCTTCTTATGAATTTAAGACTGATATAATTATGCTGAAAAATGTTTGAACTTAAACATAAAATGAAATAAAGCGATATCAAATCAAAAATATTCTACAAATGCTTTCAAATAAATGATAGTGGTTCGTAAAGAACCTGAGTTTGAGGATATATTGCACTGCTAAGGTAAGTTGCGGTTAACCTAGTGTGCTGTTGAATGTCGCTAAGTCTAATTGAACGCTAATTCATAGGTTACTTTTGATATGTTAGCCGTTTGCTTCCATGTCAAATTTAAATTGCTTTCGTGCCGAATTGTTGTCATTTTGCAACCAATTGTCACCGCCGATGAATACTGGATTCGTTATCCACGCAAAAATCAAAAGAATGAGCTGATTTAGGTTAATCTATTTCAAAGAAGATGAAGATGATATCATCGGCCAATTCATAACATCAGATAATTTTTTTAAGATATGAAGGGTGTCACACTCACACATTTTTTTAAGAAAAAGGAAAAAAGATTTATGAAATACTGCAGTTCTCATTTCCCAATCCTAACACGCGCACTTTTTGAAAACACAATCGAATAACAGTAAAAGTAGCACTTGAATTACTAAAAATTACCCGAAAAATATATCTCTTTTAATGAATTACGATGAATAAAAACTTAAGAAAAAATGTGTTCCATTATCATATTTTTGATAATCATCCTATAAAGACTACTATCTTGCTTTTAAGTTGGTAAATTTGGAAATTAAACTATTTAATTTTATTTAACGAATAAACCTCTTTTAATGAATTTCTACAAATAAATATGTAAAACAACACAGTACATTATTATAGTTAAAACTTTAATAATGCCTTCTTAATGAGTATTTTACGAAGAGGCCTTCTTTCTGAAATAATTTGCTCTTAATTGAATTTTATTTTTACTTTTAAACTAGATAAAAATTTTCTGCGTAGGTGTTGCTAAAAAGAATCTGTACGAAAAATGGAATTGATTAAAAGTGGATTAACTAATTATAAGCAAAAATATATCAAGAAATATTTATTTTGAAAAGAAGTCATTAAAACTATGTAAACATAATCATAAAATTAGTTGTAGCATCAAAAACATTAGTTCATGGAATTATTTTTTTATTTTATTTTGCTTACCAAAAAAGATATATAATTATTAGTCACCTACAATCATAGGACGATCCACAATTTATCAAATTTATAATTATTCTGTTTACGAGTAAATCTGCTGAATTAAATGTGTTCGTCTCTTATATTAATGACATTGAACGTGATTTTTTCTATGTCAGAGTTTAAGTACACAAATTGAATTGCAAAATAATTCAAAATCTAATGAGCGACATTCATTTTTATAATTAACACGTAAATGAAATAAAACAGAGCTTATTGTTTTGTGTGTATATTGTAATCCAGCGTAACTTAGAAAATTGAATGGAGTATTTGTTGAGAACTTAATGAATGATCCTGCCAATTTTCTCTGAAAATCTCTTTTACGGAAAAACGTAATAAATAACATTAATTGTAGTATTGGAGAAGGAGCTGTTTACAGAGACATGACAATATATTGCAATTAGAAGCCGAATGGCTTGAAAAACTTCAAATATTGTTCCTCTATAGCATGGCTTTATTTTTTATAAGCTAAGAATAATTTAATGAGCCACTGTTATAAAAAAGATTCTCTTTGCATCATTTCTGAACTAAACATATTGCTTATTCTCAGAATGTATGCCTGTTTTATGCTTAGTCACATCATTTTTTTTTTTATTTTTTGTCATATGTTCTTCATACAAAAAAGTGTAAATAATTATTTGTCTCATTTTTGCATCCCATCATTTTACTATTTTTTTTGTCGAGCCATGATTTTTAGTCCTGTTTCCACTAAAGTTGCACCATGTAACGGGGCTAATGCATCCTCTAGTCCTCCCGTTGACATTGTGTGAATGATTGTAAAAGGGTACCAGCTCTGTTGCCATTTTCCTCACTTGACCGAGTTTTAAGATTACTGGTTCGTCTCCAACAGACCTCACGTTGCTGATAATTTCGACTTCAATAAACAATCAATCAATCACTTTATTTTTAAATAACATGTTTATTTATTAAGGGAAAACTATGAAACTTAGAGGTGATATAAAAGTGCAAATATATTTTTAAATACAGAAAAATTAATAACAGTTGAAAACATTTTTAAACTGATAAATAACTAGTATAAAAATATAGAAAAAAAGTTATCAAATTTGCCAAAATGTTTATTCGTATAAGCTGTTAAATCAAATTGTAAATGTTAAGCGAGGAGGGGTAAGCGAAAAATAACTCATGCTTAAAAATAAATATCAATAGTCTGATCTGTTATTTCTTCATGGGGAATGGTTGAAATATACTTGGAGAAAAAACAATGATCTTTGAGAAACACTGAAGAAATTACTGTAAGAAATTTGACTGTCTAAAACAAAATAAAATTGGTTATTAAAATATTTTTTAATATAAATGAAATGTCAAAGCATATATAAATATGGATTCTTTAAAATAGTAATCAATAATAGTCAAGATTTTCTATTTCAAATACATTAAAATATTTATTTTAATGTGGCTGAAAAATATAGTTTGGCACCAATTGTTAATTAGATTATCTTAAATGTTTCGAAATGCATTTGTTTAAATTCAAATTTGTATATCATTAAATAATCAGACAAAAATAAATCAAATACATTTTATAGAGTTTTCTTTAAATACAAAGACAGACATGCTTGTGACAGTCTCTCTCAATTCTCAAATTTTATAATTCTTAAAAATTCTGTTTATTAAGAATAGAAACATATGTATTACATTTTTTTCTACCTTCAAGAACCATGGACATTAATTCTTTTCTCTCGGGAATTATTTTAAGAAAAAATCGTTATTATTTTCAATAATTAAAATGATCATAAAATTTAAAATAATAAAGTTCTAAGTACAACATCAATTATTAGAAATTTTTTGAATGAGTGGAAAAGGGAATTAAAACAATAATGACCAGTAATTTTTTTTCTCCTTTGTGGCGAAAATATCTTTCCTAAAGTATCTTAAAGGAAGTATTTTTGTTAGAAATCTGATTGATTCTAAAAAACAAGTAATCCATATTTAAGGAATAAAAATTTATTCACCCTATACATCTCATGGCATTGTGAGCAACCAGTCACATGGTCATGCGTATTAATAATTTATATTCTAGTTTCAATAACAGTACAAT
>BMAW01034725.1:58955-76509 GCA_019974015.1 Nephila pilipes | reverse complement strand
CACTAAAACGCGGAAGAGCTTGAAAAAGCCATAACTTGTTCATTTTTTATCTTTTTTAAATTTTCTTCCTTTTTGTTGGTCACAGAGCCTCCCATGAAGACTAAAATGGCTCTGTATGATGTCCAGCAAAGAGTAAAACTCACTAACATTTTCTATTCAAGTAATATATCAATTTCAAATTTAGAGAAAATACCTACAGCAATTTAATGTTACAAAATATCTCAAAACTATAAATTGATTCGAAACCAAATCACCCGGTTTCAGACATACTACACCAAACAGTTCTTTTGGTTGAATGAAATGGAAAGGTATGTGACGACATCCTTTCAGTATTTAGTTGTACTGATATATATCCATCTAATTAAATAGACAATAATTACTACACTCTACCTGAAAAATACAGAAAAAAAAGATGAAATACTTTATTTATCATTGAAGAATAGATAAGGTTGCTGTCTCTCAAATCTCACTTAATTAATCAATATTAGATTATGATTTAAAATTGAAGTCATAGTTTACCTAACTACTCCTTCTGATTCCAATGATTTTCACCAAGAGTAGCTTCGTATTTTGTTCCTAAATAAAGAATAATTTCAATTCAGAAAATTAATTCTATTTTCTAATAGCAATCAGCTTGCTGTTAACCTCTACCTGTTACATTTTCATTTGAATTCTATTTAATTTATATAACACTAGATTTCTATAATTCAATTCACTTCACTTCTATCTTTATCTAATTTAACTAATCAAGTTTCATTTTGGTTGTTAAGAAATTGAAATTTTATACAATTCAAATTGCTTTATAGTCCCAAAGTCAGTGAAGAGAAATTGGAGAATACCCCAATGTCAAAGGTATTGTAACCCTATGGGATTGTCAGTTCCCCCAAAAATGCAGTTTTATATGTTGATGTACCCTTTTAAATGAAAATGGGCTTCATAGCTGATTATCAAGTTTTTCATACAGTTTTTTTTCATATATATATTTGGTTAGGTATTTAAATTGCCTTCTAAGTAAAACGATGACTAGTATAGGTAGACAGATCTTTAAGAATACTCAGCCGAACAACTTCTTCAGCTTTATCAGTGCACAAAAAAAGCAGAGAACATCTTAGAAAAATGCTGACTACTTCAGCTTCAGCAAACTGGAAGATTAGGTTCCGAATCATGTTATCGCTAGTAAATACTCTGAAATTAGAATATTGTCGGTATTTTCTCCGAGTGTGAATAATTGAGCTGTCACAGTTGGAATGGACATTTTCAATAAGTCTTACTCGTTGCTGGATATCATGCAAATCCATTTTAATCTCTAAGGGAGGATCTATAATCTACAAAAAAAGAAATTTAAAATTTTTTTTGGTTGATTGGTTGGTTTTATTAACGTCCCAATAGAAACAACACGAGGGCTATAAAAAAGTCGGTAATGAACAAGTTATTATGAATTTTTCAAGCCTTTCAGTCTTTCAGTGGTCATCCTATAATATAATTACAGATAAATATACAAAAGCTTACAAAAAAATTAAAAATATTAAGTATTTTAATTAAAAGAGCAAATATTTATTTCAATTTTTTTGTATCCAGTATATATTAGTAAGAACATTGCATGCAATTTTAGGGATACAGAGATTTCATCTTTACCTTTCTTTCATCTAATTTTTGAAAATAAATTCCGTTTTTATAGGGCTGAAATAAAATACGAATTTAATACTTTACTTCCAATTTTAATAAAGTTGCATTCAGTAGTCGGGAAAGAGCTTTGCAAGAAAGTTAGTAAGAATACAAATTCCACAAATGGAACTTTTTAAATAGAAGACTTATTTAAAGAAATGTAAGCACAAAAAGATGAAAGATTCACTGAATAACGTTTCATTAGATGCAATAAAGACATTTTAAGATGCCAGTCCTATGTGATTATATACCATTTCTTTCTAGTTTATTCACGAAATGTGAGATATATATACTTTTCCTTTCATAAAATTTCATGTAATGGATAATATTTTTATTTATTTTGTACATTTTATTTAGAAATCCCAGTATTCCAAATTGAAAATTTTTCATTTATTTTGGAGTTTCAGATTCTAATTTAAGAAACAAAATATATATAAGAAATGATCCAGAAATAAGTCTTAAGGAATTTTGTTTAATATCTCCCAACGTTTCATGCTTTAAATTTAGCAATTTCAAAAAAAAAAAAAAAAAGAGAGAGAGAGAGAGAGAGATAACTTCTTACTAAATTTATCCTTAAATATATTTCTTGAAAAGAACTACCTATTAATATCGTACTACACAAGGTACAAGAGACATAATTATTAAAATGTATGAAACACTTCTTAAAAGATCCCATGTCTTACGTAAAAACAGTTTACAGCCATCATTAACTAAATAAAAATCATTGAATGTTTTAAGACATTGGTATGTATATAATTAAAGTAAAATCGAGGTGTTTCTTAGAAAATCATAAGGAAAATACATAGTTAAAAATTAACTGTTATAAAATGAGTTAATATGTTTATATCTATTTAATTTTTCCTTTAAGTTTTAAAATAGATTATTCATTGCAAAATATAGTTGAGTGCAATCTTGAAGGGCAATTCAAATGTTTTATTAATAAATATTCTGAAAAGTTTGTTATTCACTTCATTTTTTTTCCTCCTTAAATGAAATATTTGCAAAAAAAATAAATTTAAAAAGTTGATACGATAGATACGCTAAATGTAATTCCTTATACATCGAAGCAACAATGGCGTTATGGGATAAGGAGAATTCAAATGTCAAGAAAAATGCTGTAGAAAAAACAGCAACTTATTTCAACTAGTTTAAGTAGAAACAAGTTGCTTTCAACCATGCAACATTCTAAAGTTTTTTTCTACTTAATCATACTCTAATTTCTAAGAGAGAACCTGATATATCTTCAACAAGTTGCTGTAAAAGCTAGTATTCAGTAAGAATAAGAAAGGTAACCTAAACAAACCAGTGATAATACTGTTAAGAACACACTAAAACAGTTATTTACCAGGAAGTGTCAACTTTTGAAAAAATGCCGTACTTCAAACTTATAAGGAAATGCACTGGTGCTTACCAAAATCATAAGAAAAAGTGGATAGCTGTCCTTCTAAAAGTACACCTTTTGGTGATTGATGGTTTCTTCTAGGGTAAATCACCAATATTCTATCCACGATATATTTCATCATAAAAGAAAGGTAGTCATTCTGATTTAGTATACAGAGAGTGAGTAAACAAAGAAAGTAATCTAACTGTTTTAGGCTGCAGAACCAATGGATTATATGTATAGATTTCCATTTTTTTAGTGACTATTTCTTTCATTTTCTACTAAGAAATTAGGTTTAGTAAGCAATGAGATTAATCTGGAATTACTTTTTATTTATAAACATAAGGTGATAGTTTTTTTTTTTAGATTTTTCTTTAAAAAAATCAGCTTAATGATTTCGTATTGCTTTACTTCGAAATAAAATGAATTTTTCTTAAGTTGATGGCACAATTTAAAAACGAGGTCAATTATTTTTAAAGGGTTACAGAAATATTACAATCTCGATTACACATTTAAATTAGTCATTTGATTAGGGGTATGGTGTACACCGTGTGAATAACGTGAATTTCAATTATTATATTTTGTTCACTAATTTATAGCAGGAGTCGATGGGAACTGATAAATGTTTCTTCTGCATTTTAATTCTTCCTGAAACTGATTGAGTAAATTCCTATTATTTATTCTTTATAAATTTTACCACATCATATTTCATTAGTTTTTTAATAAACATAAGATCATTTATGTATCATATGTCTATTTTAATAGCATAAATTTCATTTTTCATTTGTAATATTCGAAGAATTCTAATTATAATAAAGATTCTTTTACATGATTTTTATGGAATAAATCGTTTAAAAAAAAAGAAAAATTCAATTCTAAATCTAAGGAAATAATGAAAAAAAATTAAAGTTAAATTATTTAATTTCAGAAAACTAAAGATAAATATTTCCAAAAAGTTTCAAATCAACAACACATAAAAAATTATTTATGCCTTGAGATTAGAATGATATTCTTTGAAGTGAATTACTTTATACACATCGGTTGAAATAATTAAACTTCCAAATAATATAACAGAACATATGCCCCTACTTGACTCAAACATAGAATTAATTTGATACCTAAGAATATAATAGTGAAACAGAAAACATGTGTATAAAAGAAGAGTAATTATGTAAGATAATATTTATGATTATAGGAGCATATTAACATACAGATAGCTTAGGACAGTATGGTACAGTATATTACTTTTGCGTACATTTCTACTTAAGAATTATAATGTTATCTTAATTTGTGGGAAAATAGAGAATTTTTCGTACATTATTATAGTTATATTAATAAAATTAGAGAGATAAGAGTTTCCCAAATGCTTTAAATATTTTTTGAAAAGTGCATACAATCTTGAAAACAGCAAAAAATACAATTTCACTTAACTATGTAATTGATGATGAAAATGCATTTTTGTGTTCCCGTTTGAAAAAAGAATCATTATCAAATATTAAGCAAACATGAATAGCTAAACTGAAACCGCTGTTATACTGTATTTTAAAATATATTTATTGTAAAAAGCAATTACATATGAACCTTTTCTTAGAGAGTGAGCTAACTTTGTTTATAATAATTCTATATGCGGCAATAGTTCGTGATAAAATAAAATTAAACAATTGTTTTTTATACAGTGACTAGATTCTTTGAATTCTTTCCTATGATTTATTATTTATATTTAAGTGTTTGCTTAGTACTTTTCTCACTCATAATATTAAAAATCAGGAATCTATAGCATATTTCCAGTTAAAAGAATGCTATTATATTAATATCATAATTCAATTCTATTATCGTATACAGAACAGCTTGTGTTCGTTTTAATATTCCACTAATTTTTGTTTAAATCAGTTATTTTTTGCCACCCAAATATCAGAGTTTCAGAAAAGTAACTGAGCCATTCGACAACCATTTCTGTTTTGTCGGCATAAACTATAAGTTATTTCCTACAAAATTGTGTTTTTCTTCATTGGAATTTGAAATGTTTAAAGGAACATGTCAAAATCAAATTGTACATTTTTTTGGAAAAGCAATCATCTCATACCCATAAGATTCATTAAAAAGCACAAAAAAATAAGAAAAAATTACGACATAAACAGAATTAATTTTATGTTTAGAGATAGGGGATAAGTGCTTTCGCCGAGGTCGCAACAAGCACTGCAAAAGTTTTGGAGTAGGCGCTCGTCCTCTTCGACAGCAAACCAGGTGTTGATCGCGTTCCACGGATTGTGCTCACGGACGGACGAACAAATGTCAATTAATAACTGTTGGTGGTGGTTTGTAGACAGCTATGAAAGGCAATCAGTCCTTGAAGATCTGAAAAACAAGCAGGAAATGAATATATTTTGTAAGATAACAATGTCTAGTATCATCATCGATCCTGAATTATGAAAAAATACTTTACCAAACATCATGTTATCATTCTAGAACATCTTTTATATTATTTTGATCATAGTACCATCGGAATATTATCTGCTTCCATAGATAAATAAAATTAAAGGGACTCTATTATACTCATTCAGAAGTAATCAAAAATTCTATGAAACAACTTTAGGTACTTTCCTGAAACCATTTCCAGGAGTGTTTTGAACAGTTATGGGAGTGGTTAAGCAAATGTGTAAATGCGAGAGGACAGTACTTTCAAGGAAATGAAGAAACAATAATGTACATATCATCAATAAATAGTCATTGATCAATTACGAGGATATTACGACCCTACTACGCAAGTGTGCTGTAATAATTGGAATTCATATTAATGTTGAAAGGATTTCTGTTTAAAAATGGGCTTAATGTTTCAATTCTAACACTTAAAATTATGCGAAAGTAGTTTTAACTTCTCTAACGTAATTAGCTTGAGAAATAATTTTATATTTTAGAAATCATATTAATTATATATTACTTTTTGCTTAGATGGATGTATCATTTTTATAGAATCATCTATAAGTAGATTTTGTAACTCATTGATTTTGTTTTTTGACTATAGTTTTGTGTTTAAAAACTGTATAATGCAAAATGATATGGAAAGAATATTCATATCAGTTAAAAATTATTAACTATAAATTGATTTATTTGTAATGTGTTACACAATATTTATGTGTAATGCCATTGATAACATTTTTGCATATAATCTTTTAGAATTAAAAAGTACGTTTATAACTAATATATATTGCCACTTTATCTTAAGTAAATTTCAAAATACAGGGAAAGTTTATATAATTATTTGTTTAGTTTTTGTATATTATTAAGAAGCCTAACAGAAAAGTAATGTTACACATTAATGCATTGCCTACCAATCATCAATGAAAAGAAATAAATCCTCTTATGAGATCATCCAAAGTAATCCTTATTATCCGGATTTCACTAAGAAGCGATTATTTGTCCTTTGTAAATTGTTGCGGAAAATGTTACCCTGTCAAATCTTTTCTTCAACTGCATGTCAGGTAACAATGTAACTATTCATTTTCATCCTCATTTCAGAAATGAAAGCAAAACTAAAATTCAAAGAACCCTCTCTATTTAAATATAACTCTTAACTTTTGTTACTACATATTTGATGAAATGCATTCAATTTACCTAATAGCTATTTAATGAAGCTTGAAGTTTAACGAAAATATATTTTGAAGAATTTGGTATTACCAATCAGAGATGTCAAAAATCATTTAATGAGCAAGTAATGCAAATAGGTAAAAGAAAAAAATGGGCAAAATTGATTTTAATATCATTTAAATATTAATACAAAAAAATCAAGCTCAGTCAGCAGAGGAATTGAAAAACAGAAATTAATTCATGTAATTATCACACGTGATAATTTAAAAAAACAGTACTGTTATAAACAAAGTTAGACAAAAATTCTGATGAAATAAAATGAAGTGTTTTTTTAAATTAAACATATATTTAAATATTACTGAATTAGATTATAAGGAGTAAGACGAAATTTTTTGAGATAGGAATTCTAAACTAAATATGTATGTGGTTTGGTAAAATTTGATTCTAAAAGTGGAAAGGTAAAGGTTTCATTTCAATTGAAAATCACCAGCCATGCTGTACCCAAATTAGGTAAAAATGTATTTTTTGTGCTCATTCAAACTGTTACGAGTGATCGTATTTTCTTCAGAGAAAGTAAAGAAAAATGCTTACTTTTTAGACATTTATCTTGCAAAACAATAAAGCATTTTCTAAGTTTATAGCTACATAACACTAGGGAATATCGAGGACCAGATAATAAGATTTTCTTAAATAAATCTAAACACATTCCTGTTTGAAAATAATTCATTACAAGAAATTCTGACAACAGTCACTGGACTTAATTTTATATTTCTAATATTCCTGTCGACTCTTATATGAATCTATATGTGGTTTCGTAAGGTCGTAGCATAAATGCTTTTGTGCAATTTGAAGATATTGCCCTATGAAATATTTTAACAAGGCTTATCTACGGAAACCTCAAGAAAAATGGTTACTATATTGAATTCAGAATATATTTCTTACACTTGCACAAACCTATTCATTAAAAACTTTTAAGGAGATTTA
The DNA here is from genome assembly GCA_019974015.1 of Nephila pilipes. Classification (NCBI taxonomy): domain Eukaryota; kingdom Metazoa; phylum Arthropoda; class Arachnida; order Araneae; family Nephilidae; genus Nephila; species Nephila pilipes. The sequence goes on along the minus strand of BMAW01034725.1, from coordinate 68,894 downwards.
AATCTTAAATTATAAATTTCAAAATATGAAAAACTCTACATACAAGTATTTCTTGGTATTTTTAACAATTTAAATATAGCTGGACATCTATTAGAACATTTGATGTATTCAAAAAATATTTTTTTGAAAAAAAATTACTATTTTAGTAATGTTTATATACTCTCTATATAAATCTAACATTTTAATCCCGTGTTTTGTTAGAGATTTCTTATATACGCACAGAAAGCAAAATTAGGCACCTTAAAATTTAAAAACAGCGTTATTTTTCATTTTAAATAGCTATAAGAATTTACACTTCCAAATAAACTTCATTATTTCAAACTATTTCAAAAGGATGAACTTTAATATATACAAAAATGCGTACTCCAAGCTTCAGGCAATTATTTTGATAGTGTATGCTGGGAAAACTGAAAAAAGTTATTAATAAAGATAAATGTCTAATAGTTTTAAAGTGTTAAGGATCACTCAAAATATCATTTTCTTGGATATCAGAAACCTAAAAGTCCATAATTATAGCTCCAGTTATATTCATACCTTTGATTCAGGTTTAATTTGGTTATTTATACCTTTTACATGATGCAGTTTGTATGATATTTCTAACTAACGATGGGTTTTGAATATACATTTAAATTAATGCTTACATATAGCAATAAGAATTAAGCTGTTGTCGAAATGCTTCTGATATAAACACGTTTTTAATTGAGATATAATTCTAAATTCCAAGTCATATGAAGCAAATTAATTTTTATATGTTTGAAAGCAATTTTTTCTCTCACTTTTACAATATTTGGATTATTTACCTCTCCCTTTAACTTGGACATCAAATTATAGGAAGGCGTGATACAGGAAGCAAACACATTAAGAATGGAATTTGGAAAAAACCACTTGGAAAAAACCTTTTTCATGCTCAATTTTTCATGAAGGATAGTAAATACACTTCCATATGATATCTGTGTCATCTCAGCAATCTCACGGAGCTTCACTTTACGATCTTTCATTATAATTTTTGTCACTTCACTCACATTTTCCGGTGTAACGGCTTCCACAGGTCTACCCGAGCGTTCCACGTCATTTGTGTCGGTACGACCACGTTTAAACTCGGCAAACCACCGAAAAATCATTGCTTTTGATGGACAAGATTCCGGGTAACATTTTTCAATCCATTGTTTCGCTTGCACGGTGTTTTTACCCATTAAAAAACAATGTTTTATCAGAACACGAAACTCGGTTTTTTCCATTTTTTAAACAAACTACAAAACCACTTTACTCCAACCTCGATAACTCAGCTGTTTCTGGTCCGATCGACTTAAAATTTTGACACGTTTCAAGCAAAGGTTCGTACTCTAGAAAGACCTGGTTACTGGTTTACTACGAGCGCCATCTCTTGGTTAATCTCGGGAGATATTGATTGATGTGTTATATTTATTTATCTAAATTCAGTTAACTATAAATATCTTCTTGGCAACATATTGAATACAATAAGTGTATATCAATGTAACTAGGAAGCTCTGAGATTCCTGTTATCATAGTCTGTTAGTGATACAAATACAATGTTACACCAGATTAAAAATGTATCAATGTCACCAAAATCAATATTAGTTATTATGTATCAGTGATTTTATACTTTTTCTCAAAAATTTCTATTTAAATATCTTTCACAGTGCAACGTTTCCCCTTAACAGTAGCTCGATATATGTACCAAACAACCATTCGGTATTAGAATAACCTCATGTTTAAATTAAAGGTTGAGCAAGAGTCAAAATAGTTTTCAGGGTGTAAGTAAGAAATAAATTATAATCTCAGATTTGTTACATGTTGATGCTATTATAATTATAAATCAAAAACATCAATTCCATTTAATTTACTCATAAGCAGACATATGAATATGTGTCTACCAAGTTCAATAAGTATGCAAATATATTTATTCAAAGAATTCCAAAAATAAAAAGAATTTGACGTTTATAACCAAATATACCAAAAGTAAAAGCTATCTTATTTCCCACCTTTTGTACAAATATTGATAAACTCATTACTCATTCAAATTTTACAGTAAAATAAGGCGTTTTTATGCAGAAAGCGAAACAAAAGTAATTTAAAAGAGAAAAAGATCAAATACTGATGTTACTTATTTAGCACATAATATTTAAATGGAAACAGAAATGTCAAAATGAATTTTTGGTGTTTTTCAAATAAAATGATAAAATATATTTAGGGAGTATTTACATGATATATACATTATATAAAATATAAATAAGTTAGATAAATTAAATTTTTCTTCTCATGTTTATAGTTTATGCGAAGTCTTGAAGAATGAAATTTTATCTTGTATTAAGAAGAATAAAAATACAAAAAAATGTACTATAAAAAAACTCAAAGCTATAAAATAGAGATATTTCTAATTAGAAAGTAAACTCCTTTGAAGAATAAAATATCTAGAATAAAAGATTGAAAAAATGAAGGGAAATAAAAATAATGTTAATAACGTTTTTACACTCTCACTGTAGCTGCTGAGCTTCTTTATTTTTTACCTTTTTCTTACTTGAATGTGGACGATTTTTTTCATCAGGCATTTCAGGCATAAGTGCAAAACTACGAACACAAACATTCAAAACACAGTATTACCCATAACTGAAATTTTTAAGCGGATGGTTATTATTGTGAGCACAATAGTTCGATTAGATGAGCAGTTAGCATTTTTGTTTTAGATACGTATAAATAACATTTGATTATTGTCATATAATACAGGAAAGAAAAAAAATTAAAAAACATTTTTATTATTTACTGAAACTTCAATCTTTTATTGATATATTTTTAAAGTTTTGCATTTCTTCTGATTTTATTGAGATGATGATTTCTTCTAATTTTCTGTTTGTTTTCCTTTTTCTCTCTTCTCTTTTTATTCACATACACATACATTCACTCACACTCATACGCAAATTTACACGCACATAACATACACAAGCATATATATATATATATATATATATATATATATAATATCAAGCAGTTTATTCAGAGTAACAATTATTTTTTATGTGCGTTTCAAAAATTTTGAAGAAAGATATAGATATAATACGTTAATAAAACATACAAACAAGTAAATATAAATCAAATAAAAGACACATTTTTACAGTCGCAACAGCCAGCAAATAAATCACGTAAACTCCATTTCAAATTCCCAAAACCTATCAAATGCATCCTATTCCATATAAACACAATTTGTGTTTATAAAAACCGGCAAATGCTGCAATGCAATGTATTTAAAGTGAACGGTCCACGTAGATTAATGAATCAAAGTATTTTTACTGAATCCATTCATCATAGTTTATGTTACTTTTTTTATTTCCAAGAAATGTATATTTTGGAAACGTCATTAATATTACACTCCACTTCATTCAGGAGAACAAGGCACGCTGAAAAACTTCATTTCTTTCCAGAAGTATAAGGTGATGATTTTGATTAAAGGTTTTAAAGAGAAAGATTGAGAAAGATTCTAATTTGTGGGGGGATGAGTGTCAGAGAGAAGAATAATGTCGGAGAAAAGAAATATCGGCATTTTTTTTCAGCTGTAAAAATGAGATATTAACGCATAAATTTAAATTTGCGTTTCACTACGAATACGACAGATATCATTTGCCTCGTCTTAGGTTAACTAGTTTTCCCGAAAAGTATAAATCTTCACCTATCTTTGAATATTTGAGAGATATTTTACGATTATTGGAGAAATCTTCTTTTTCAGAGTAGAATAAACCTCTGCAGTTCAAAATTCGTGCCCTTTAAAATAAATTAGTTTATTCAATACAAAAAGAATGAAAACGTGTTTTTGGATACATAAAGGTATCTATTTACTTGCAACAATTTTGAATATTCTATTTGAAAGCATTAAAACTATTATTACAAAATAATGTCGCCAGTTGCTTTAAATTATTTTTAGAATTTACGGCTGGTGTTGCTTTTATCGAGGCATATTTCAATTTCTGATAACACTAAAGGCGTGCCGTGCAGTAGGACTGATGCATGGTGAACCTATTGAGACTGCAAGTCCTCTTGTTGGCGTGGTGAGGAGTTTTGGAGAGAGAAATACTAGTTCCGGTGTCGTCCTCAACCATGGTTCGAAATTTCGAGGTCCCTCATCAATAACCCTCATGTTGCTTCCAAAAGCGACATTAATAAATATTGAGTTAATCAAAACAATCAATTTATTTTTACTATGCAAAAAATATTGAAATAAATATAATTTAGTAAAGGATGAATTTTAAGCAGAATTGGATGATTTTATTTTTGTTATTAAATAAATATGGTTTTTGGTAAATGGTTCTTTTAATTTTGAGCTGTGGTCAAGAAAATCGGAAGCAACACCTTAAAAGTCTTGTCATAGATAAAATGTATTGCATAAAACTATAATTTTTAGTTAATACATGCATGAATGTATATATTCTTTACAGTGAAGTAAAATAGAATGAAAATTTAAAATATGTAGTAAATTAGATAAACATAATTACTATGTAAGTACTTCTAAAAAAATCATGACATATAATCTCAAATATCTTAGATCTGATAGTAAGACCAAAGATTAAACCACCAAATCTTTTTGAAATTATGACAAACACCTCTGATATTTCATTATAATTTAAACAAGGATTATTTCTGAAAAAAAGTCTTTAAAAAAAAAAGAAGAGTATATGACTACATATACAACGCAAGTTTGTAGAGACAAATACTGCCATTGAATTAATCTTCAGAATAAAATACTTTTAATCCATCTACCACTAAGTTTAAATTAAATTTGTATTCTATACAATGTAAGTTAATTCTGTGTATTTATTTATTACCAATTGACACGGAAGAGAACTTAAAAAAAAAATTCGTTTGATATATTAATTTTTTCCGTTCTCGATAAAAAAAAAATGTTATTAAGAATTTTTTTTATTCGAAGAGAATCGTCTGCTTCATTTTACTACATATATGACTGTATCTTTGTAAAAAATTGTTTAAGTTAAAGAATTTAAAAAATGATGTTCCAGATTCTTGCTGAAAATTGGAGGCCCAAGTCTGATATTTTAAATACAAATTCTATTTGGATTCTTATTTCTACAGGCTAAACTCGTAACAGAAAAAACTCTAATTCTACTTTTATATTTACTGTACACATACACACACACACACACATATATATATATATAATATATATATATATATATATATATATATAGAGAGAGAGAGAGAGAGAGAGAGAGAGAGAGAGAGAAATAGAGATAGATGCCACAATAACTCAAATAGGTGATTCAGGCTAAGGAAAGGATTGAGGGGTAAGCTATTTAATAGGATTCTTCTTCCTCCCCAGTTTCTTACCGGATATAAATAATTACAGTATATATCCATAATAACAACAGAAATAACTATCAATACTCCGACTAATGAATATTAGAACGTAATGAAAGAACATACATGAAAATTAGGAAGCCGTATCGCGTATTGTGACAAAAAGGGTGGTTGTACTTTTGCACATAAAAAAAAATAAATTGCACTAAAATTTAATTTAAAAATAGATATAATCATATTACTAGTTAATTATAAAATATTAAAAAAAAATAGTAATTGAGAGTTTAATTTTAAATGAAGAACAAAAAATTACTACATTGATTGGAATATATTAACACTATAAAGCTAATAGTACTCTGGTAATGTCATCCATTGATAGTGTTAATTTATGGAGTGGCTTTCCTAAAATTTAAGAAGTACCTTATCATCAGAATTATAAAATTTAGCAAAAATTCGGAAGATACTTTATTAATACATTTTAAAAAAATTAAAATTATTAAAGAGAGTTGGTTGTGTTTCTGGACCGTATGAGTGTAGTTCGATTGTCCTTGAAATTTTCACGAGGCATATATATATATATATATATATGTGTGTGTGTGTGTGTGTGTGTGTGTGTGTGTGTGTGTGTGTGTGTGTGTGTGTCGAATTTTAGAATATACCACGGGTGAACCAGAATAAAACATTTATTGATTATTTTAACAGGAGAGCTAATTTAATAATTTAATGCAGGTCTCTGATACATAAATAGTGACCAATGTAGCTATTAAAACAGATCCCTAAAAATTTGCTATAAGGTAAAATTAAGCTATAAATTAAAAGATACTTTAAAATCTTACATCTTTGGCATATAGCATCACAGAATGAAAAATTGTTTTACATGGATCAACGATAGCTATATAAATATTAAGAGCCCTGTTAACAGTGTCATTACAAAGTTTTAATAATATGTAATTTAAAATATGAATAATTGAAAAATATATACTCTTTAGTCTGTAAATAAATGAGAGGATTTCTTTCCTATCTCAATAAAAAATTGTATTTACATATCTCATCTTAAAAACAGATTCAATTACACAGTGCCTGTTTACTTACTATCTTTAAATAAACTTTATTTCGTTTATATAATGCAATTAAATTCTTAAGTCGTAGAATGGAAGGAATTTACCAGTTATGCGGAAAAATTATTTCTTCTTAATTTTGTTATTTATTAATTACTTGAATTTTGTTTTATTTTTGTATGCTTATTTCAGGTGTGTTTATTTATAGATTATGCATGCGATGCTTTTTATCATGAAATAAGATATTATTTTCCATTATTACTTTTATATTTTCTGTTTTGATCCCGCATTTTGTTTTGTATATAGTGTTTTGATAAACCTTAATTTTACTTATATGTGGAATATCTTTAAAGAATTTTACGTGTGTATTAAAAAAGCACAGTGATGTTAATTAATTTAAAATTAAAAGTACTTATCAGTTAAAGATACATATTTAATCACTTATAAACAACACTTAGTTTCATACTGGTAACTCTATTTTTCGAGGAGTGAATTGCCGTGTGGTCACATTTTCAAAGCTCGTGTTTTCGGATTATCACGCATATTTTATTTTAGTTTCTTTTCATTCACTTATGGTTTTATTGATCAGTGGTGGAAATATTTAAATTTTTATCCTTTTTGTTGTTGTTGTTGTTGTTTTCTTTCTGTACCTTGATCTCATTGTGAAACGTGTGTCTTCTGTTTGAGAATACATTTCATAAGAAACTCCTGATGAAGAAGCAAGTTTGATGATGATTTCAAAAGGCTTAATGTTGATGTAAAAACCAATTAAAGGAGTTTTATACAATGGTATTAATATATATATACTTAATTTTGGTGCCAGTACATATATAAATTAAGTTTTACACACATTTTGTCCATTAATGCAATTTTCTTACAGTTTCAGTAATAAGACATTTAAAATTTTTGAACTGCCAAGTGGTTAAAATGATAAAAATTATTTTTGATCTCAATTTTACATGATTCGTAATTCAGCAAAATCGAATCAGAATTAATTCTACAAACAATAATTATCTCTATGAAATGTTTTTCTGTTTTAATATGTAATACAATTTTTCTTTTCAATTTAAAAACAAACCTATAATTTGAGCAAGTCTCTCCATCCTCTGATTTCTCACATATTATGTTATGCAGAAGCTGACTTGAAAACATCTAACAACAGCTGCTGATTGTATGAGTTTTCACCAACGCAAATATTGCGACATTGTCTCATAAGTATCATATCCATGTTAATCAATGACGACTGAAATGTATTTCATAAATGTCCTTGAAGCAAATCCTCTGGCAAAATCATATTCTAGTTCATCATTTAACGTCTGAATTTGAAAGGACGGAAATACATAACAAAGAATAATTTCTTCAGCGAAAATTGTTCTCCTATTGCTTACTTGAAATTGCTGGAATATCATCAACATAAATGTTTACTAATAAAGATCGAAAGTAACACAGATAATTTTACAATATACAAATATATAAATATAATTCATTTTTAATACGGAATGAGATCCTGAGTCATTATTGTTTACCCTTTGTTTGTTCAGACCGGTTTATTATAATGTTTATAGCTTCTAACATATGTTTTATGAATATTAATGAAATAAAGTAACAATAACCTAATTATTTCCCTTTTGAGAGTTTTGTTTATTTTGAGAGTGTAGTATATTAGTGTCCAACTCACCTATACTTTTTATTTCGTTTTATGTAATCTTTTTGTAATCGTTTTATATATCTATAAAATTATTTTGTGTTTTAGACAAAGAAATATGAAGAATTATTTAAAATAAATACTAAAGAAAAATAACAGGAATTAAAATTTGACGATTCCATCATAGTATTTATTTGTGATGTAGAAGCATTTCTTCAAAATTAGTGATACTTCTAGCAAATTTATAAATGCCTTTACATAACGAATGAAATAACAAAACTTTCTTTCTTACGTCATGAAGTTTAAATACAAAATACGATAGATGACTATTTAGTTTTAAATAAATGATTTGGCTTCTAAAACGAATTTTGCTCAAAGTATTTTTAACATAAGAGTGAATACTACTTTAATCATATGTCTGAATAATTTATAATGAAATAATCTGGTATCAATCAAACAGGTTAAATAAATTAATTACTTATTATTTGTTTGATGCTTTCTATAAGATTTAACAAAAGTTAAGATACTTAAAGTTTTATTTATATGCGGGATTAATATATTAATCACACATTCATTCTTACATAATGAACATTTATTCTTACTTCCAAAGAACAGTTGCTTTTACATCAATTTAATACTGATTACCAATTTTTGTAACCCAAAGCATTACGAAGATTTCGAAATATCCAACAAGTACATTTTATAAAATGATTCATGTGTCCTTTAGTAATAACATTATCATCCAGTCTCAATAGAAAACATGCATCACTATTTATAATCATTGAGGGATTTATTTATCAAACTTGCTGAAACCATATATGTTGACACCCACTATTGTCGCTTAGATTCTAAATTGTTCTTTGGTTTTCAATGAAGAACACATGGGCGTGACTGGGATCTTGAGAATGGGTGATTGACCTTTATTTCCTTCAATTGTTAAAGAGACATTTATATATTTAACAACAAAATTGAATTTTAGTTTCAAGATGATACATAGAAGTACTTTAAATTCTTTTGAAATAACTATAATTGAAAATTATCAATTACTATTGAAACTATATTTCAATAATACATTTTAACTTTGCATCTTTTCATGAAATATTAGATATAGTAATAGATTTAGATTTTTATAATGTCTTATAAATGTGTCTTCTTTAGAAAACCTAGATAATTCTATATTCTGCTAAAATATGTTAATATCTTATATAATTGGTGAAAGAATTGAAAGAAATTAATCTAACAGCCGAAATGATTTAAAAGGTTTCCTTCATAAGACTTTATAAAACATTAGTAACGATAAGAACTGGACAGTCTTACTGTAAAAATAGAATAACTGATATAAGATTATCAGAGAACTTTTAAAATTTTCATAAATATTACTTGCTATTATTATTTTTCTTCCTTTGTAAGTCCTATAAATTAGATATCCAATCAATGCATCAACAATGCCTTGATCAAGCTATTACAAGTGTAAACATAGTGCAGCTAGAGTCTCTACATGGCTCGCTGTGATAAATGGTGCGCTCTTGAGCAAATAAAATATATGTATGAAACATTGTAAATCAAACTGTTCAACATTATAAAATAATTAGTTTCATTTTTGTAAATTTATTAGTAAATTGATTAATGTGTCCAAAATTATTTTATTTAATTTTTAAGATTAAAAATTTAATAATTTTATAAAAATGGTAAAATATATTTTATTGATTTTACCAAACAATTTTGTGAAGTAAACGTTTAAATGTAGGATGTGCTTGGGGATACTTTTCTGAATGTTTATCGAAATGTTTGCTGAATGTATAGTTGATCATTTGTTGAACCGTGCTAGCTCATTTAAATGAAGTTCAGTTAAAACAGAATGATTCTTATTTTAATAAATTTAAGTGTTGAATGCAAACATTCCCATAAGAACAA
>BMAW01034725.1:31319-53047 GCA_019974015.1 Nephila pilipes | reverse complement strand
ATATATATATATAATAGGGTTTCGGATTCGTGTCCGGCGGTTTTTGTTCAGTTGCGGGGTCGATCCATGGCCACAAAAGATTCACCATATAGCAGAGGTTCATACACGTTAAATTTGTTTGGGCCCCAAGTCCTCGGGGTGTGGAAGTGATGAGAGGGGTGCCAACTCAGATGTAGTCCTCGTCACTTAACCGAGATTCAAAATTATGGGATCCATTGCAATTAAGCCTCGTGTTGCTTCTAGTCCGAAGTTAGTAAAAACTAAACTTAATATATATATATATATATTAACGTTTTCATAAATTAAAGTAATTGAATGTGCTGATAAGTTACTAACACAGAATAAATACTAAAATTACGTTTGAAGTAAAAATTTTATTACTCTAATTGTAAGACAATTTATACAAAACATAATTCATCATCCAATTTGGTCGAATAACGGTTGTGTTTTTAATAGTTTAAAATATACATGTAAAAATAAATAATAATAATAACGTAATTTTAATGAGAAATTGTGCTCAATATAGTTGTACAAATAAAACTGAAAATGTCTTATTGTTTCATTAAGTCACACACTCACAATATGTTTTAAGTTGAACTGACTAGCTTCTGAAAAAAGAAATAAGTAACTACTCAAAATTAATAAGTTTTTTGTAGAAGGAACGTATGGAAATAGCCCTTTCTATTTATAATCTTTTTAAATACATTTCTTTATTATTTGAACGAAAATGCATCTTGAGTAACAAAGTGAATAACAGCAGTTTTGATTAATGATTTCTTATTACTCTGGTTCACGATTGACTTTTTCATATTGTCACTCAATAATATATTTCATTTTAATTTATAAATAATATGTGTATCAGGTTTTATTAATTTAATATTTTTTATTTTTTAATAAGTATAATGTTATTAATTAGTAAATTATTATCAATATTAAAAATTATTCTGCATCTGGGATGCCTTGATCTTAAGTCAATAATCCTATTTTAAAAAATTATATTTGCACTTTAAGTTTAACAGAAATTAAAATTTTCTGTATCTAAAATATCCTTTCTAAAGTTCTTTTGTAATAATAGAAGAAATATTCAATAATAAATAAAAATTAAGCAGCAAAGACAAATAAAACCATTTTAAGGAAAGTAATTTTGACATAATTTACGTATTATTACTTTTTCTTCTCACATTAAGAATTATTTCAAAGTCTTGTGTTTAAATTTAAAGTATGGATTTGATTATATTTTATTTTTTTAAGTTAAGGAATAAAAAAATTCATTTCTTTTCTCTTCTTGAACTGAATTGCTTAAATTATTTTTATATTCTTTTTATAAGAATGTGTTTAGAATAAAAGAAAAATAATATATTATCATTTTTCAAAGATTATCTATTCCTATCAAATTTTTTATTAGAATTTTATTTTTTTTAGCCAGTTATTTAATCTCAATAAAAGATAATATGATCTTAATTATTAGATTCTGTATATTAAATAAGACGATTACTATCAAATTCTATAAAAACTATGTAGTTTCATATTAGATAATATACTTTAAAAGTACAGCAAAAATTGATAATTTAATTAAAAATGATGTGCGGAAAAATTACTTTATGACATATTTTAATTTTTTAGAATTTAATTTTGATAAAAAAATAATTGCAATAATAAATTATTTTTTCTAACCTTATTCTGTGTGTAATATTTAACATATACATGCCTCAGGCACAAAATCTGGAGCTCAAAATGTTAATAATAACTTAATTCTTAGCTAAAACTTATATAATTCATACTTTTTCCTTATATTTGTTTTTTTTACAAAAATCCCATTTAAAAAAACCTTTTAAAAATATAAACAAATAAAATAAAAATAATGAAAGCCGTATATGAACACATTAGTTACTTAGCCTTTATGTCAAATTATTAAGAATTACTTAATTGATGGTTAATTCAATTTGTTGAAATAATAGATCCACATTTAGCTTACAAAAATCATTTGCTAAGAATTTGCATGCATTGTAGAAAGATTTCATTACTTTCATATTTATTAAAAAAAAAACATAAACTATCCATACCTTTTAAAAAACGAAGAACTCATCAACTTTTACAATTCAATTTACATTTGTCATTGGCATTCAAAGAATGTGAACATTCTTAGTAATTTTTTAGAATTACAGAAATACTGATATTTAGAATTGCACTACCAAACAAACTCCCCAACTGCATTTGAAGTCATTCTTTTAGTTTTCAAAATATTCATTAATTAAAAAAAAGAATGAAATACATTTCTTCCATCAAAACACAGTCATCTCATTTTTTTGTCATAAAAGAAAAATAATAAGTTTTTGCATGAAACCAGCGAAGAGTTTAATTAGTTTTGTGGACTTATATTGTTTTTCTTGCGAATTCTAGAGCTTCAAAGTTTTTCTCGTCATTTTTTATGGATGGGAACTCGGAATAATGAACAAAATAAATTCTTGGAGAAGGAAAAAAAAAACTTTCATAAGTTTTGAATGATGAATATGAGAGAACAAAAACTATTCCAACAAAATATTAAGCAATTGAACTCTCAACATCATATAAATATCTGTCATCTGCGGCTGCTGAAACTCTCATCAGCTAAAAAATAATCTCTTTTTCAGTATCTTCAATTGTATGTATACATTTGAACATCTAAAATGTATCTTTTGAATAATTCATGGATGATAAAGATAAATATTTAAGTACATTTTCAAAAATTGAATGAAATCGTCCCATCTCTATTGACATTTTTATTCAAACTCTATTTGAAGTGCATATTTTTGATTAATTCAACAATTTGGCAGAGCATTGCTTAAACTTTTTTTAATATTAATTCAACTGGTACGCATCTCTTTTTAAATAATTTAAATATGACAAAACATATTTTTTAAGAAATTGATAAACATATCTACCAAATTAAATCTAGCCTTAATTTAAAACTGAATTGAAATCAAAATCTCATTGATTCATTATAATTATAAGTAAAACATCTCATTGAATCGGGGACAATAATTATAGATTTCTAAGAAATTTCACACTAGTTTTTGAAGTAACATTCACAAACTTTATTTAAGTAATTGCTAAACAATAACATCTAACAAGATGGATATTTATTGAAAAGAAGAGAATGAAAACATAATATATTATTTTATTCATTTAACTGATAGTTAAAATTTTAAGAATATCCCATTTCACTTTTCCTCATGCAGAAAATACTCAAATATTTAACAATTACCATGATTAATTTCAAGGTGGAAATTTAAAATGAAGAACGACCTGACGTTCTTTGCAAACATGAAAGAAAACATAACAATTTAGAAACATATTACGAGTACTATCAGAAGATTAAGATATTCTATTTAAAATAAAAAACATTCATCCTTAATGCATTTTACACATAAATATTGGTATGAATTGAATACAGATGGGGTGGGGATATGCTAATGATTATTTATTTCTTAATCTTTTTTCATTTATTACAGTAATCAATAAGAAATTTAGGTAAGTGTAGTCAACATTAAGTATTTTGTCTTCCAGACTAAATTGGTTCTTATTCAGTTTTATTACAGATTAATGGCATTAATATTTTTTTTATTGATATAAGAGAATGTTTTACTCTTAATTTCAACAATTTGGTTAGACATATGCTCTCTAGTCTGTCTCTATTTTACTGCAAATAGCTCTCAATTTGTCTTTCCCGATTAGAGCAAATGCTTTATAGCAACAAGTCATAGACAAGTGTTTCACGTGTATAAATTCCTTTGTATAGTTTTTGTCAGTTTTGTACACGAATTTTCCAAATGACTTTATATCTAAATGAGTGAAGTATAATAACCCGATATTATTTCCTTCATTTAAGTTATTACATTTATAGAATACCAAAATTACACAGCTCATTCCATAAAAAGTTTACAAAGTTGTTAACTAATATTTTGTTCGGATCGATATGAATAATCAATATTTAATGTTTACTTTTGCTTTTCCTGTAGTAATTACTTCAAAATGTGTCTGATTTAACATTTAAAAAAATTAAGATTGAAATTCTACAAACCTCATTGGGTTTGAGTTCTAAGACTAATAAAATTGAGGGGGTTGAATCAATAAAATATGTAGATTCATCTGGAGATACTCCAAAGTCTCTTTCACTCGATAGCTTTTACTCACTATACACGCCCTAAGTTATCAGCCTCAGTATTAAACGCTTTACTGTTTATATATATGTCAAGTAATGAAGCAAGCTCGTGGCTGGCGTTGCATCTGTCGAGTGATCTGTCCTAGTCCTGGTACCCCTAAACCCCGCCATGTAGCGAGTTGATGCATATTAAATATGTCAAGGCATTCTTTGGCATGGTGCGATATTCAACTTTTTCTCTTCCAATTACAAGAAAAATTACTGCTTTATTTCTATTATCAAATTCATATAAGAAATTTACTTTGAAAATATATTAAGATTTCGTAAAAGACTTAAAATTAGAATAATTATTGTGAAAACCTTTTCTGAATTTTGCGTATTAATAATTTCCATGGAATAACGAAACCATCTGAAAAAATTTTACCACTTTCACTCTCAGCTTAAATGGTACTTATATAAGTTTTTCTTAATGGACAATTTTTCTCCTAGATAAATTCTTCCGTTAGCTGTTACAGCTTACAAACAACTTCAAATTTTCATTTTCATCTTTTATACTTCTTGGTTTTCAAATGTTTGCATTCCCCTAGTTGAATGTTTACTGTTTTCTGTATCCTTTTACTTGAACAACTTTCTTCGCTTTGTCGCTTTGGTGAAAAACTATTTGTGGAAAGATGAAGATAATTTTATGTTTCTTACCATCCTAACACCATTCATTTGTGATACTAAAACTATTGTTGTAGGATCTTTGATAATGCCATCGTGATTCTTAGGTTACTTTCTCTGGCCTCAGAGGTACTGCTCAGTAAGGGAGTAGGAGTATTTCGGCTTACAATTTTTTTTTTGAGATTTTTGAGGAAATTAGCCCCCAATTTATCATTATTTGTTAATTGGCGATCTTATACTACAGCAAAAACTTCGTTGCTTTATAAACATTTTTGAAAATAACTTTTTATTGTTTTCCTTTTTTTAATTTTTGTGTGAGAACTAGTTTTTACTTTCTTGGGGTAATAAGTAGTATTATTTGCTTATTAAATACTCATATATTTGTCTTTAAACGGTATATTAGAAAAATAATATAGTGCATGCAATATAAATACGTGCTTCTTTTTGTAATGTAAGCAGTACTCTCTATATTGTATTTTGTCTCGTATTCTTTAATTGCCAATACATTAATTAAAAGTCAATTTAGCTGTAATACTTTTTTTTTTCAAGCAACATTCTACTCTTTCCTCAAAAATTACAAACTTAATGTTCTCCATTCCGTTACATAAATAATTTACAAGTATTAATTTTAAAAAAAATTAAACATATGAAAATTTGTGCAAATGTTCTGTAGTAAGTTCTGTAATGATCTGTAATGTCTTTAATTGCATAATGGAATACTTGAAAATAAAACTTCTTTTAAAATGTAACTTTAAGAATGTAATTAATGATTCATTTTTAAAATATATAAAATCGGAATTTTAAAATCTTAATTTATAACTAATTATAGATTTTATTAAACCATGTTTTTGATAGAAAAATTTTAGAATTAAAATTTTGATAAAACATAGTAGTGGATATAAAAATGATCATTGTAAAAGCTGCAATCATGCAGATATTAAAGCATTGATCTTAGTAAATTATAATTGAGTAAAAAAATTCTACAATTTACGGGAAACTGGTTTTATTTATATATTTTTTAACTTAAAAGTTATTTTAAAGCAAACATGAATCAAAATAAGTGTATTTTATAAACATAACATCTATAAGACATTAGATTATGGTGATAAGAACCCTTTTGAAATGTAATTTATATGTTGCAATACTAATTTTTACAAAAATACGGATTTAAATATCCCCATATAGAAATAATAAATTGATTTTTCTATTATATTTCAAAATTTGTTTTGCTTATTAAACATGAAATTATTATATATGCAATGATTTTAATAATGTGAATAATGTTAAAACAAATGTGTTTAATTTTATTTATCCCAAAATATTGAAAAATTCATTGATCCAAAAGCTTATGTAGTTCAAATGTATTGAACATTTTCTAATATAACATTTTATTTACTTATATAGTTCTAGTCCTAATAAATCCTTAAAAGTATTCAGTATCACATTACATAAGGGAACCAATCCATCAATTGTTTTCACATTCATTTTTTTCTCCTTCGGTTCTTCAAGAGAAGACAGCATAAAATCAATCTGTCATATTTATGATGATAAAATTTGATGGATTTCTTACCATGTAATCCCAGTAAATAATTCGGTAACACTGTCTGCAAAATTGAGTTTTTTTTCATTATGCATCAAAAGTTGTATTTTACCTAATTCAATATTTTTTTGAAGCTTTTCAAAACTGGAGAAATAAGTTTTCATTAGCAACACAGAGAGAAAAGTTAATTTGTTTCATCTTGGTTAACCTTGACATAATTTTAATGAAGAACTTTTAAGTCTTAAATGAGGTTCATACAGTTGGAATAAATGGATATCATTTCTAAATAATTTCTTGTTAATATTGCATGCTTTATTTAATATTGAAACCTATAAATTAATATGCGTTCTTTCTTCTACTTTTCCTGAAATTGAGCATTTTGACATTAATAATTCATTTACTCAAATTACGAGTTTATTTAATAATAAAATTTTAAAATAGACTTGCATTTACATGAAAAAGAAAGTTTTAAATTTTTAAATTTTCTGATGGAAAATGAGACCCACAGCATATTCCTTTCTTTAGTGTGTGTGGGGATTACTTTTTAATTTAATTTATTTTCTCTTACCTTTGTAATTATATCAATAACCATATTAAATAAATTATTGTTTTAAATATTCAATATTTTTTTTATAATAGGAATATTAGTGTAAAAATTCTGTTGAGATATTTATTTTTAAATGTTGCAATACATCATTAAATTCTTTCATATCATTTTGGAAGACGATATTGTGGAGCAATGTAGCAATTTAAATGGTAAAAAAATTAAAATCATTACTTCAAAGATAAAAAGTATTTACCCTACATCCGTTGATTAGCAAGTAAGCAAGTAAGGTTCAAAATTACGAGGTACGCCGATAAATTTCGTGTTGCATCTAGTGACAGATTAATAAAACCAATCCAATCAAGACTAAGAAAATGTAATTGTTTTCTATTTAAAGCTACGGCTTTGGACTAATCATGGGTTTCTCTTCTCTAACCTAACGGGAATTATTGTAATTTAAATTGCATAAAATTTCAACTCCTTTTTTTATAAAATGGAACTTGATTCTGCAAACTAGATGAAGGCAAGAAGAGTAATGAGTTGAATAAAGGATACCCATGTGTAAGTGAAATTGAATTTTTTGAAAGGAATGGAACAGAAGATAATAAGAAGTTGGTAGAGGATTATAAGTTAAGAATTGGAACAAATTATTGAAGCTGATCATTTATATTTGAAATTGGTTAGAAGCGACTCCTGTTTAGAGTAAGTGGTAATAGGAGTCTAATCTGCGTAATTCGAGAAGTGCTTCACTCGAAGTGAATGAGTTGGTATGATAGAATTTAATTGTATAAATCTAAGATAGAATTCTTGAGCTTTGATAGTTATTTGAGGGAGAGGGATCTTGAAAAAATTATGAAGCATAATAAATACCTGTTCTTTTTCTGATGTCTCATCAATTGAAATTGTATATTATTGACTATATAATTAATTTTTACAATGTCTGTAGAGCTAAATAAAGAGGATGAGGTGTTATAAATCTTTTTGTTTAATATGTATAAAATATATTTTGTTCTTAAATTTAATATTATTAAATTATTATGATATAAAATCTGTGAGAGAAAAATCAATTGATCTTTACACTAAAAGAACATAAGGAAGTATAATACTTTAGGTAAGAGAAACAACAGATGAATTGACGTGTTATACATGCAGAAATTGATGAGCTTATAATACAAGTTTCATACATCTAATATATCATAAAATATAAGCAATCAATGTCGAAGAATAAAAAAGCATGCATTAAATTCAATCTTTTAATAAGTTATTATAATTAATTCAATAGGAAAAGTTATTTCAAAATGTTAGAAATAAAGAGCCGGAGTCTAGAAAGTTTGCTTATTTTTCCTAAAATATCGAAAATATAAAATAAGACAAATTTAACTCTAAAACTTTTGAAAGCATGGAAATATATTACATTATTTTATAATTTTTAATGTAAGGAATAAGGTATACTTATATATTTTATCGAAAATATTACGTAATATCGTGTAATATAATGTTTCAAGATTTGAACGTACATTTTGTTCTTGTTCTCAATTTTCAAACACAAAAGAAAAAGCGGATAAATATATAAGAGACTTAATATGACACACATTTGAATATCTGAATTCATACGATTTTTCAGAAAATTAAAAGTATCTGAAATTTAATTGTAACAGATGCAAAAGGAAAAAAAAGCCAGCGTCCAATTTTAGAAAAAGTTCGCCCTATCAATATCCAACGCCTTTTCCTCTCGGATGACAAATATGTCTGCGCTGTCTCCAGAAAAAGAAAACGCAATAAACTTTAATGAGAAGAACAGTAATTTCTCCAACTCACTCTGAGAGCATATTCAAAATTGCCTGCATTCATTGTTTCGCGGCGTTTCTCAGCTTAAAAATCGCTCGGTGGTGGTGGAAGTGGAAAAATGTTGAGTTCGAAAACTGAACTGAGGAATGAGTTCCCGAGTACGAAGATATTCGTCTGAAACCCCGAAAAGAATGCAGCAGCAAAACCGAAAACGTCACTTCAGCTTTTAACTTCATTAAAACTAGAGCGCTTCGTAGTTCGCGATCATTTTTATCACCGGAATGCAGAAATTTTGAAACAAAATGCGAGTGAATCGCTAAATGTTTTTTTTTCCCCTTTCCCCCTTGCTTGAGACTGCTGTTACTTCGTAATTTGTACGGACTAATCGTTTAACTAATTCTCTCTCGTTGGGTAATTAATCTAAACGTAACACATAGGGCGGTTCCGCTTTGAAAACATACCTCCTCCGGAGGAGAGAAGAGTTATGGAAACTGATTTCTGGAGAACGGGTAATTTACCCAACCCTTAAGGTTTAACGGGAATTATTTTTCCAGAATAGAAGATTAATCGAGTAAGGGGTTTATTGTGAAACAAATCGGTAACTTTCAGTTAATTTGGCTGTGATCATTTTACATTTCATTCTGATTGGAATGGTATCGCAATACTACGGTTATTAGTGGAGAGAAAACAAGTTGGGTGTGGAAAGTGGAGAGATGCATTAATTTAGATGGAAAAATTTGGGAATGAATAATTGTTCGAAACAAAATTGATACGAAATAAACGAGTTTTTTCATCTTTGCACGCTTCATTGTTTAACGAAATATACAACAGCAATTTTTTTTTACTGCGCAAATTTTGGGTTCGTCTTACTCTCTAATGTTGTGATTGTTTTGTTGTGGTTGCTGAGAGAGGGAGAGAGAGTAATTAGATATATATAAAAAAGCTAAAAAGTAATTATCCTGTTTCATGAAAGATTAAGTAGCAATTCATGTACGACGGCGATTTCTTTTTCCCGAAGCGAAATTGTATTCATATAATCAATGTGATAATGCTATAACAAATAATTTTTGTTACTAATAAAAACCATTTTTACGCCTCTGCTTTCAAAATAAAGCAAGTTAATTTTTGTGTTATTTTTTTCATTTAGAAATTAGATGCTTTGCACTCGTTTCTTCAATTCTTTTTATGAATGCATCATATCTTAAACATCAACATATTGAAAAGACAAGATCTGTATATGGGAGTCAATACAGAACATCTTCATGTAAAGATGTCAAAAAATTTGGAGATTCAACAATTTATGTACTGACTATCTTTAACAAGAGCGAAATTAAAATAATATATAAATTGTCTAGGTAAAATTTTCTTGTATTTATAACTAAAGTAAATATATATATAGAAGTTCAAGAGCTTATGAAACAACCAATTTTAATTATAAGAAAGATATATTTGTTTATTTTCGTGTAATTTGCGGAAACTTTTTTCTGATATTTATAACTTTTATCAATAGGGGTATATAAAAATGTCATTCTAAAGAATAGTGTTCCATTAATGCATATTTATCTCTTAAATTAAAAATAATTCAATCTAGAAAACTGCAATAGTAGCTAAATTATCATATGTAACATAATTAATATTATTTTTACTGAAGAAAATAATAACAATAATAATTTAGAAACACGTAAATCAATACAACTAATGATTCTTTTTACAAAAGAATCTTAGTTATTTCTTCGACAAACTTTTGATTTTAAATTTTTTCATGTCTTCATGTACAAAATTCATGTAAAATCAAATCATATTAGCCTATGCCTAGTGATCTTAGTGTGAGCTTGTGGTGGGTGTTACTGTTGTCGAGTCGTGGGTTCGAGTCCTGATACCACTAAAGACCCACAATGTAGCTGTATGACGCGATTTAAATCTGTTCCAATCTGTAGATTCTAATTTCTACCGTTGGTATGAAATGGAATTTTGGAGAAGGAAGTACTAGTTCAGGTGTCATTCTCTTCACTTGATCGAAGCTCAAGATTATCAAGTCCGTCACCAATAGCTCTTTTGTTGCTACACAGTATGGCGTAAATAAACAATCAATCGTTCAAAAATCATGTTACCACATCTTATAGATTTTGTACAGTATACAAACAAACTATATATGAAGCATTAAATGAGCTTATGAAATTTATTAAATCATGAAATTATTAACTGTTGATTCTAAAGGCTCGTGTTAAACGGTCAATGAAACTGTTCACTCACCTGAAGTAAAAATAATTCTGATAATATGCTTTTCGAATTCTTCAATTACGTATGAAATTGTGAGGAATTTTGATGTGCATAGACTTAATAAAAAGGTACACCTAAATTTTCCCTACGCAATGTACGCTATGAAAGCTATAAAAATGCAAAACTTATAACTTTTAAATGAATTTGATAAGAAACTCTAAGTTTTAAATTGACCTAGATAGACTAGGGTGAGTTCATGGAAGGTGTAGTTTCAAAAGAGTCAAAAACTCCAGTAAATCTTCACATCGGTGACAATGTGGAAGATAGGCCAAGGGAGTCCAAGCCCAGATTTCCTCCTCGACATTTGATCGTGGCTCCAGATCATGGAGTCCGTCACCGATAGATCTGGTTTTCCTTCTAAGTGTGATGTAAATGCATATTTAATATATGACTTAAGAATAAAACACCTTTTATTTGTTAACAATACTAAATCTGGATGAAATCATTATGAGAGCGAATTGAGAAGAAAATAAATCGGAACAAAAACCTAAAAGTTCACATTACTTAACAAAAGGTTAAACAGATTTAACCATACTCATTTTCTATTAATTTGAAAAGTCAAGTTTATGTTAAACGAATTGTTTTCAGTGTGTTTTTACAAGTACATTTGATTAGGTTGTTTATTTTTTAGAAAAAAAAAATATTTGAGCTTCGGTATCAATTAAAAATTTTCCATCCCTCTCCTCAGCCAATAAACAGTCGTTAAAATCATTTCCTCGACGCGTGGTAATATGGAGCGTAAATTTCAGTGCCTCGGGGAGAAGAGAGCTGCATTTTGTGAAATTAGATCCGCTGTTAGGGAGTGGAGCTTGTTAAATGCTATCGAGCATGTAAATTCATAAAACTCTAATTAAAAAGTTTTGAATAAGTCAATTTCCCTAGCAGTGAATCTTGCTTTGGGCGCACGAATTGTTGATCAAATGCATGTGAGCTGAGTACAGAAGATTCGTATTTTAAAATAGCTCGTAGGCTTCATTTAGTTTTGCTTTAAAGGGAATTCTGTGACATTTTTCGTTGCATCCGAATGAAAACAGCGAAAGTAACTTCTTTTATCAGTAAGCACTCAATTAAGTTACTTTGAAAATCTCTGTAACCATATTTCCGTTAAATGGAATGAGTTTAATCAACGGAGGAGATTTAAAGGGAACAAAAAGAGAACTGAACGAGAAAAAATGTAGTGTCGCATTTAAAGTAATGTGATTATTACTCGCTGAATAACATTGAAGCCCTCTGGAATGGATTTGATAAAACTAGATTTCAAATAAATTTTCTGAAGGAGGAGGTCAGCGCTTTAAACTTTTTGAAGAAGTACAGTTGCCTTTTAGCAAACGCGAAGCTATAAAAGAATAATTTCAAAAAGTTTCCCTTTCTAGTTTATTTTTAACATCATGTCATACTTTTCTTACCAAAAAATGGGACAAGTTTTTCAAAAATTCCAGACACTTCAAATGACTTCAGATATTTATATAGAAATCATATGTCTGGCCATTGATTTGTTATAGAAATCTATCACTTTTACTACAAAAATCAAAACAGATAAAATCGCAAGACATTTTTAGAAGATTCTAAATTTCCATGGTTGAAGGCAATTTCAGCGTTTTAAAGTTTCATAGTTAGAAGTATCTATCTCAGAAGGAGCTCTACTTTCTGTTTAAGAAATAGCATATATTGTAGAATAAGTTAGTAGACTATATTTCATGTTCCTTGGAGGAATAGGAATTCTAATAATCGAATAACTTATCGAATTTAAAAACGAATATTTTAACTTAATTTGAATTTCACAAATTTTAATTTATTCTAATTTCAGTTTTTCTGAAATTGGCTGGACACATATTTTTCTTTCTTATCTATAATTCTCCCTTGTTATATGTATATATATATATATATATATATATATATATATATATATATATATAATTGAAGAAAAACAAGTCCACATTCGTGATGACTGATGAACGTATCTAAATGTATTCTTTAACAATGGTATATCTATTTATTTTCGTACATTTGAGAAAGATTCTTTTTGAAATTATATATATCAGCAAAAGTCAGTTTCACTATAACAATTGTATATTTTTCCTCATTTTGTTGGCAATTTAGATTAAAATCATAAACATTTTTAAATTCTAATTAGAAGAAAATCTAGTTTAGACAAACTTGAGTTGAAGTTTTAGGAAGCACAGTGCGAGCGTGTTTCAAAAAATACTTGTATTTGAAGACATATTGGCATTATTAAGATAAATTGTTGTTACCAATGGGCACTGCCATGTATTCAAACAAATTCGACTGCCATGTAAAAAAACAAATTCGGCATTTATTCATCAGTTAGTTTTGATTTGGTAGTCATTGGATGGCTAATCAAATTTTGATTGTTGACGCAATGTGTTCTCCTCATTGATGAGATATAGATTCATCATCATACACCGGAAAATAATCGAAAATCCAAACGTTGGATTATTTTCGTTGAATATTTTCCAAAAATAGGGCTAATACTATCTCATTGGTTGGAAAAGTTATGACATGGAATTCTTGAGGTGCGAAAGGCATCATGATCACGAATACGAGTAACTGAGTATTAGAAAGCTGTTTAGTAAGTCATGAGGCTTTCTAAAAGTGAATCATTTCAGATGATACGAGCATCATCTCTTGGAATTTCTAAAGGATCATTGATATTGTGATTATTTTTAAGAGATGTCGAAAGCTTTCTTTATTTTCTGTAGATTTAAAATTATTTTAAAAAGTTCAGATTACAAAATTTTGCTTTGATATCGCGCAAAATTAAACGAGTAACTTTTTATATATTTTAGTAAAACAAGTTTTGTTTCTACATATGTGAAGTAAATTTTCTCTCTTTGCTTATTTTAGTTGAATTCCTTTAGCTTCGTAGTAAGGTTTAACGGTCTACACTTAATATGCATACGATTAATACGAATTTGAAATGTTAATATTAATGTACCATATTTATCGTTACAATTCATTTTCATACAACAGGGATAATATCCTAAATTTTTTATGGTAAAATGAAAGAATTTGTTTACAATCATTAATTGTTGCATTTTCACTAAATTGTTCTTATAAAATTACTTATGAATAGTTAAACAAATAATTTATTCCATTTTCTATTTTCTTGCTAGTTCTAACAACACCCATCTCTATTGCAAATATATGATTTAGAATACAATTTCTTTTTAACTGAGTAATACAATATCAGTCTTCCTTTTTACTATTATTAAAACACAGCTGTAATAAGAATACATTCCAAAAGTACATCCAAAACATATTTAACAGACATCATCCATATCTTCAATAATTTTATAGATTTAATAACAAAAAAGGACAAAAGCATGTTTCCTTTACTAAGAAACATTTCGAGATAGAATCAGTCAAAAGGAAATATGAAGCAATGGTACCTTCACCTTTTCGAATTCCTGCATACTCGTCCAACAATCATGAAAATTGAATCCTGTTTGAGTTACCATATGTCTGGAATCCCTAATTTTTCGTGAATGTGCGACTCTTTTGTAATGAGTCTCTTACAGTTGAAATCGCCATCCATTCTCATGGCTTCATTCCAATAGGTCATTCAAGGCACTTCCCAATCATTTTAATGGCTTTTCTCGCCAAGTAAATAAGCTAGTTCGAGGGAACTATGGGAAGGATTCCTCTAGATTTCCCAATTGTTTAGATTGCTTTGATATTGTATTCTTCAACAAAGATAATTTCTCGGAATCATTACATCTGAATGCCTTCTCTTGCTTTTCATATATAAAGATTTAAGCTAAAAAGGCTTAATATTTTGTCTTTAGAAATAATAATAAATTTACCTTTTTTGTTTATTATGGACATTCAATTCTTTTACAAGACTCTAAAATTATAAATTGCATATCATGATTGTTTTAATAAGTATGACATATTGCAATGAAATTTTGTTATCAGGCCATTCTAAATTTTACATTAGAAGTAGAGTAAAGAGTTTTTACACAAAATAATAAAAGTTTTACATTTACGTAGATTTTACCTGAATTGGATATGTTTAATGTGTTTATCTGTTACTTTAAATAAATATAGTTTTCATTATATTGATCTATAAAACGTAATTTTTATGATTCTTTCTGACATGTTGCAAAGGTTTGTGTAAGGACCATTAATCATTATTAAGATTGAAAATTAAACTTTACGAATATAGAAGGAATTTTAATGTTATTTTATAAATTTGAATTTATTAGTAGAATTCGGTGAAAAGGATTAACAATTTCTCGACATTTGCTTAAGTGATTAACTATATTAATTAATTTAAACAAACAATGGGAAGCGACGTCATGTAATTTCTTGTCATTCGTTAGTATACGAATTTTAATGAAATCTTTGATTAAGTTTAGTTTTTTTTCCTTTGAAATTAATAATATAGAAAGATAAATTTATTTTATATGTTTAAAAGAATCTGTTTGAAATTAAGACTTAAAATACTTCGAGTGAAAATTCAATTTCATTTACTTTTGTATATATATTCTTTTTTGTCAAAAAGAGCACAGGTTGTTATTTTGTTTATTACTCATAATAGAACTGTATCTTAATTTTATTTGTGTATGATAAAGTTATTATAAAAGCAGTATGTAAATGCCAAGAACATTAATTAGTATCAAAGTGTTAGTTTCGAAGAAAACAAATTTCATTCTTTCTTAACAAAAATTGCTTATTTTTCCTTACAACATGGTAAAATTAATCAAATTTATCATCACTATTAAACTTACAAAAGAATTCTCGGTGAAGATTAGATTGCCTCATTTTTATTAAATCAATTAAATCTTTTCTCGGGACAGTATTTTTTTTTACATTAAATGGTCGAAGAATTTGATGAAAGATATTTGCAATCAGATTAATTAGGATGTTTAAATTATTTTGTTCATCTTCTTTGTTAAAATATTTCAAGTAATATATTTTGTGATGCTGAGAAAATTTTTGGTGCGTTTAATGTGCTTGGAACGTGAAAATCCACTCTTATAAATTAATTTTCATTTAATTAGCAATTATTCCAGAACCAAATTAAAAAGAAGATAAATTAAACATGCGATTTCAAAAAATAATATCTGAACAGTTTATTACCTTAAAATAAATTTAGCAAAGCTAAGTAACTCGATATCCAAAATAGCTAATATACAACATAATTTTCTCAATTGATACCTGTCAGGTAAAAGTGGATGCAATTGGTTTAATAAGTCGGAATGTTTGATAACTATTATTTTCTCTTGAAATATTACGTTACGAATAGGAAAAGGAAATACATGAAAAAAGTAGCAATACAAAATAAAGGAATTTGGTTTTGTTTCATTAATACTTCTAGTGTAGCATTATTACAAGTATTGTAATTGGTTAGAAGTACCCCGAGAAATCTGAACAGTTTTATATCAAAATATTTAAAATTGTCAGGAAATGTGTGTAGTGCTTTAAACTTACTCCTACATGAAAATTTGAATTCAGAAACTGGTTGAATTCTTTATTTCTGTGAGACAAAAATAGATAGACGGACAGTGTGTTGATAAATTTGACAGTTTTAATGTTCTTAAGATGCATACTATATATATATATATATATATATATATATATATATATATATATATATATAACTACATCAATCTCCGGCAGACTAATTGCAGAGTGGCGCTCGTAGTAAACCAGTAACCAAGGTTAACTCAGATAATTGAACTTTGGCAGGCAAAGTGAAAATCTTAGATCGATCGGACCAAGAAACAGCTGAGTTTTGAGGTTGGAAGTAAGAATCTGTTTTTGTAGTTTGTTTAAAATGGGAAAAAACCGAGTTTCGTGTTCTGATAAACATTGCTTTTTTAATAGGTAAAAACACCGTGCAACGAAACAATGGATTGAAAAATGTTACGGACTCTTGTCCATCCAAGTCAACGATTTGTCGGTGGTTTCTGAGGTTAAACGTAGTCGTTTCGACTACGAATGCGCTGGAACCTCGGGCAGGAGACCTGAGAAGCCGTTACATTGGAAAAGGAGTGAAGTGAACAAAATTTTAATTGAAGATCGTAAGTGGAAGCTCCAGTGTGCTGAGATGACACAGATATCATATGGAAGTGTGGTATTTACTGAAAAGGTTTTTTGAAGTGAAGTGAAAAGGCTTTTCAAGTGGGTGCCGCGGTGCTTTCGATGGAACAAAACGAGTCGATGATTCAGAAAGCTGTTTATTATTTACTCTCCGCAACAAAAAGATTTCTTGCGAAAAAAGATAAGAAAAAATTGGGGGAGAAAAAAGGAGAATTTGGAAAAGCTAGGTTACGGTGTTATCACACTAAGGTGAGTTATCAATGGTATGTTGATGAATAATGACAATGGTTTTGAAAAAAATGTTTGTTTTCGATGTTGAATGTACTGGGTTGGTTCGGGTGGTGTTGTTGGTAGTGAGTTATGAAGTGTCATGTAACTATGCCAGCCAACCTGTATGATGTATGCTATGTGCATATGTTAGCGGCAATATTTTGTAGCTTGTATGTATGTGTGAACCTGTGGAACAGCCACAAAGTCCAATCAATGAGTAGAGTTGTAATATATGTATGTTGTAGCAACAGCTCAGCAAGCAGCCAAATGGCTACACTAAATATGTATTGCACCATCAACAACTGTGTATGTAGCTGTAACAATATGTGTGCTGTGTGCTGGCAATACATAGCCAGACCTACGCAATAATGTGAACGTAAGCTGCATATGTGTTGCAGTGTGTATGTGCATGTGCTTTCATTGGCAACACTTGTGTGCTGTGCTGTAACCAACCAATAATAGCACTGTACTGTCTCCATAATAGCTGATAGCCAATGTGTATGTGTGTTCCCTTTATGTGATCACAATGTTTATGCTTAATAGTGTGTGTTGCTATTGTGTTGCATATAATAATGCTAATAGTATTAACTATATTATATGTATATACTATATATATATATATACTATATATATATATATATATATATACTATATATATATATTTATACTATATATATATATATATACTATATATATATATTTATACTATATATATATATATATTCCACAAATCTTAGAACTTTGGAAATTCAGGGTAGCACCGTCAGTTAGAAGTATGGCAGCAAGGAAATCACTTGGATATAATCTTTTTTATGACTGGACTGCTGGGGCTGAAAACACTTGAGGAGAACATAGATTCGGAAAATATTCAAAGAATAGCTTTTCATCACTTTCGATGAACCTATCTGATGACTAACTTCTTGGACTTTGAATCGGGTACATATGAGGAAAGAAGATGAAAAATTAAAGAAAGATAAAGCATTTCGTAAAGATTTTAATTAAAAAAAGTTGAAGAACTTTTGAAACATTTGAAAAAAGCAAAGACCTCAAACTGGAGACTTTGATGCAGATAAGGAGATGGCCATTGTGTATTAGGTAGGGCGAGTTAAATCTGGTTGAGATTTAAATCCACCTGTAGGCCTTGGTGTGAGAGTTTGGAGAGTAAATACATACCCAGATGTCGTCTCGTCATGACCAATTTCAAAAATGGGTCCGTTGCCAATGCCAATGACATTGCTTCGTAAGTTCAAAGTTAACAAACAATTACAATCTATTCAGATAAGAAAAAAAAGGAGCTTGGAGCAAGTTGAGGGCGAGATAAACAACTGAGATTTGTTATCGCAAAATGTTGAAGAAGGGAAAAAAATTCCATTGTTTAGTGAAATGATAGAATTTTTTTACCTGAAAATGAATTTTAATGATATGTATTTTACTTTGATTAATTCCAAAATTATGATTCTGAGTATATCAAGCCCATTTTGATTTAGTATTTTAAAACTGTTTCTTAAGATTAATCTGATTATTTCCAGTGCTTATCAAGTTTGATTAGTAAGTTCAAACGCTTACATCATATATATATATATATCTGTGTGTGTGTGTGTGTGTGTGTGTGTTTGTATGTGTTTGTGCATGTGTATTACGTTAGATTAAATTTGTATCTGCATTATTATATATTTCATACAGAAATTTGTTTACTGAAACTTAAACTTGCTTATTAATTTAAAAGCTCTTCACTAGTGTCAACTTCAAATTTTAATTTCATAAAATCTATAATGCACAGAGCATTGCTTCATTTTAAAAAAAAATATTTAACAACAGTTTTCTTAATTTTTTAGAAGCTATATATTGTACAAAAACAAAACTTAAATCTTCAACCAATCAAGCAAATATCTATACATAGTATAAAACAATATCATTTGTTACATATTATATATACATGCTGTTAAATGTTAAAAAACTGACCAAATGTTTTTAACGTATCAATATTTTCAAATAAAAGTTATCAGATGTATACATTTTTTGGCTCTTAAATATCAGAAATAAAAACGAATTCTTAGATTTATTTCAGTTTCATTAAATATTAAAATCTTATCAAAACAAAACGCCGAAAGGCTTCAGGAAATGCAATTTTACCGTAGTTCAAATATTCATCTTTGTGTTTTTTATCTCTTTCTTTCAGATCAATAGTCAAAACAAACCTTAAATACCTTACCTTGCTCTTCAAATAATAAAATATTTATTTTCGGAAATTAAATCTTCATTTAAAGTTAATGATCGGGATATTGCGTTTTGTTTTCATTCCTTGGAATCATAAGAAAAAAAAAAAAAAAACTCCATTTGTGTACTTCATACTTGTGTGCTTGTTTCTTATCTGTCGATTTCATGTTTCATTCTTAACTTTCACAACACTTAATTACTATTCTAAGAAAAAAAGTTAGATTTTCTACTGAGCAGACTTAATTTAAATTATTTGTTTTTAATTCAAAATAAAACATTTCTGTGTCAGAATTTCATTGTTTCATTAACATCTCACAGAGAGTAACACCAGGGCTATTGGTGTTGGACCTCATAATTTTGAGCTTTCTTGAGTACGTGACCTGTCATCTGTTTTTCTTTTAGCTGACATGACTCAATGTGAGGATTTGGAACTCAATATTAAACATCACGTTCCACTATGGATGTGGAACAAGTGGCGTCAGAAAGACCCATGACTCGACGAGCATGATCGCAGGTTCATAATCCATGACCACTAGGCTACGTGACCGCTCGGTGATAGATAAATCTATAATTATATGTTGATCATCGATAGCATGACATTAAAATTTGTTCTGCATTTTCGATATGTTTCGTCTTTATTTAAAACTTTAAATATGTTTGTGTGACTTATTTTCATATTTCATTTAAAATTAATTAATTTTTTTTTAGGATGGATTAAATTATTTTTTCGAAATCTATAAAATATATTGATATTTTGATGATTCTTTTAGATCAATAAAATGTTTGTTTAATGTAATTTAATCTTCAAGGCTTCAGGCAAATCTTTTTTAAATCATTCCATGCTAGAACATGAATATATTTTGTTTTGATTTACGTTTTATTTTACCTCTAATTAAAATTTCAATCTGGGTGTTTAATGCATAATTTAAAATATGAGTGTTTATGCGTTTTCGTAAATATGAAACAACAAGTATGGAATAATAATTTTAAAAGTTGCACAGGATAAATAAATAGCGGCTTTATTCTTTAATTTTCGATTTGAAATAAAGTTCATTAAGCATTTATTTACACATCCGTTCAGAGTTTGTTTAATCATTTTTTACTGAAAATGACTTTGATAAATTATTGAATTAATTCATCAATTTAATTTGATTATTAAATATTAATACATGTATACATTTCCTTCAAACTGAGTGAGTTTGCAATAATAAATAATACTAAAAGACTCAATGAAACTGATTTTTTTTGGGATTTACTGGAAAAAATGCAAGTCTTCGCTAGAACTTATTTTTATTATACTTTTCATGAATTTTTGAACATTTAATCACTTTTATATTTACTCAATAACTTTATCATATTGAATTCCTTTCACTTGGTTGAAAACGTACAAATATAATAAGATTTATAATGGAAATGTAAGTCACACTCTATTGTATTAAAATGAGAAAAGTATGCTCATTTCTTGTAATAAGTATATGAAAAGAAGAATTATATATATATATATATATATATATATATATATATATATATATATATACACTATATTTAAAAGCAATCATTCATTTATGAACTAGCTCTCTTCTTGAAAACCTCTTACAAAACTACATATATATATATATATATATATAAATAGATATAGATAGATAGATAGATGGATAGATAATATGAACAAAACATCAAAACACTCACATACACGTATGCTATAATTCACATAATATCTACAGCAAAATTAGTTATGTCAATCATAAATTCACACGTTAAAAGTCAAAACTACATAATTTAAAGAAAAATCATTACAAAACTAAAAAGAATTAATATAAAATCTTATAAAATTATCAAAATTATTTAAACACAATAAACTAATGGCTTAAAACCAAAAACAAGGTCCATTAAGTAAATGAAAACTGATAAAGAAAATCAAAAGGAAAAAAAAGTAAAAAAATAGAATAATTGAAATATATGATATAGATATATATATCTATATATATATAGATTTTAAAATTATTTTCTAAGAAATCAATGTTTTCAAGGATGTACGTTTCTAAAATCATAAACGTGGTGTGTCACAAAATGCTGGTTTCACTTAGAAAACTAAAGAGTTCAGTAGAAACCCAAATAAATTGAACACACATACAATTTCTCAAAACAAATAGATGCTGACTGAATTATTATTCCGTATTACGAATTAGGAAGAGAATAATGGATAAAGATGTCGTGCT
>BMAW01034725.1:0-31294 GCA_019974015.1 Nephila pilipes | reverse complement strand
ACCAGTAACCAGGTCTATCTAGAGTACGAACCTTTGCTTGAAACGTGTCAAAATCTTAAGTCGATCGGACCAGAAACAGCTGAGTTATTGAGGTTGGAGTAAAGTCGTTTTGTAGTTTGTTTAAAAAATGGAAAAAACCGAGTTTCGTGTTCTGATAAAACATTGCTTTTTAATGGGTAAAAACACCGTGCAAGCGAAACAATGGATTGAAAAATGTTACCCGGACTCTTGTCCATCAAAAGCAACGATTTGTCGGTGGTTTGCCGAGTTTAAACGTGGTCGTACCGACACAAATGACGCGGAACGCTCGGGCAGACCTGTAGAAGCCGTTACATTGGAAAATGTGAGTGAAGTGACAAAAATTTTAATGAAAGATCGTAAAGTGAAGCTCAGTTGCTGAGATGACACAGATATCATAGAAGTGTGTATTTACTGAAAGGTTTTTTTTGAAGTTAAGTGAAAAGGTTTTCCAAGTGGGTGCCAGGATTGCTTTCGATGGAACAAAACAGGTCGATGATTCAGAAAGCTGTTTATTTATATTTACTCCATACAAAAAAGATTTCTTGCGAAAAAAAAAAAAGATAAAGATGGGGGGGAAAAAAAAGGAGAATTTGGAAAAGCGTTGGAACGGTGTATCACACTAAAAGGTGGATTAACTGGTATGTTGATGAATAAAAATTACAAAAAAAATGTTGTTTTCAATGTTAATCTCCTGGGGTTGGGTTCGGGTGGTGTTGTGTGTGTGTAGTTATGAAGTAGCCAGCCAACAATAGCCAGCCAACACTGTAATATGTATGTATGCTGTATGTGTGCTGGCAATAATGTTGTGCTTTGTATGTATGTGCTGGCAACCAATGTGTAACAGCCAGCCAACCAGCCAACAACTGTGTAGTAGCCAGCCTTTGTAATATATGTATGCTTTAGCCAACCAGCCAGCCAGCCAGCCAACCATGGCCTTACAGCCAACAACTAATGTATTGGCCAGCCACATAGCCAACTGTGTATGTATGCTGTAGCCAGCCAATTGTGTGCTTTCAGCTAATATACTATTAGCACAACCACAGCAATAATGTAACAATAACCTTGTGTCGTGTGTATGTGCCATGTGCTTTTTTTGGCAACAACTTATGTGTGTGCTGTAATGGCCAACAATAATAGCAGCTGTGCTTGTCTCCATAATATGCTGAACTAGCCAATGTGTGTGTGTCCCTTCTTGTATCCAACCAATGTTTATGCTTTGTGTGTGTGTGTATTGTGGCAATAATAAATAGCCAATGTATATATACTATATATATATATATATTTACTATATATATATATATATATATATATATATATATATATATACTATATATATATATTTATACTATATATATATATATATACTATATATATATATTTATACTATATATATATATATATCAGCAAATCTTGAAAAACTTTG
The DNA here is from genome assembly GCA_019974015.1 of Nephila pilipes. NCBI lineage: Eukaryota > Metazoa > Arthropoda > Arachnida > Araneae > Nephilidae > Nephila > Nephila pilipes. The sequence continues at coordinate 29,850 of BMAW01034725.1, read as the reverse complement.
GAGATTCAGGGTAGCACCGTCAGTTAAAAGTGGCAGCAGGGGAAATCACTTATTACTAATCTTTTATGACTGGACTGCTGGGGCTGAAAACACTTGAAGACATAGATTCGGAAAATATTCAAGAATAGCTTTTCATCACTTTCGATGAACCTATCTGATGACTAACTTCTTGGACTTTAGAATCAGGGTACATATGAGGAAGAAGATGAAAAATTAAAAGAAGATAAGAAAACATTTCGTAAAAATTTTTTATTAAAAAGTTGAAGAACTTTTTGAAACATTTGAAAAAGCAAAAGACCTCAAACTGGAGATTGATGCAGATAAGGGAGTGGCCATTGTGTATTGGGACTGAGGCGAGTTAAATCTGGTTGAGATTTAAATCCCACCTGTAGGCGCGGTGTGGAAGTTTGGAGAGTAAAGTACATACCCAGATGTCGTGCTCGTCACTTGACCAGATTTCAAAATTATGAGGTCCGTTGCCAATTGCCAATGCATTGCTTCGTAGTTCAAAGTTAACAAACAATTACAATCATTATTCAGATAAGAAAAAAGGAGCTTGAGCAATAGTTGAGGGCGAGATAAACAAACTGATTGTTATCGCAAAATGTTGAAGGAAAGGGAAAAAAATTCCATTGTTTAATTGAAATGATAGAAGTTTTTTTTTACCCGAAAATGAATTTTAAATCAGTATTTTACTTTGATTAATTCAAAAATTATGATTAGCAGTATATCAAAGCCCATTTTGATTTAGTATTTTAAAAACTGTTTCTTAGAATTAATCCTGATTATTTCCAGTGCTTATCAAGTTTGATTAGTAGGATTCAGGCTTATACATCATATATATATATATATCTGTGTGTGTGTGTGTGTGTGTGTTTGTATGTGTTTGTGCGTATGTGTATTACGTTAGATTAAATTTGTATCTGCATTATTATATATTTCATACAGAAATTTGTTTTACTGAAACTTAAACTTGCTTATTAATTTAAAGCTCTTCATAGTGTCAACTTCCAGAATTTTAATTTCATAAAATCTATAATGCACAGAGCATTGCTTCATTTTAAAAAAAAATATTTAACAACAGTTTTCTTAATTTTTAGAAGCTATATATTGTACAAAAACAAAACTTAAATCTTCAACCAATCAAGCGAAATATCTATACATAGTATAAAACAATATCATTTGTTACATATTATATATACATGCTGTTAAATGTTAAAACTGACCAAATGTTTTAACGTATCAATATTTTCAAATAAAAGTTATCAGATGTATACATTTTTGGCTCTTAAATATCAGAAATAAGAAAAACGAATTCTTAGATTTATTTCAGTTTCATTAAATATTAAAATCTTATCAAAACAAAACGCCGAAAGGCTTCAGGAAATGCAATTTTTACCGTAGTTCAAATATTCATCTTTGTGTTTTTATCTCTTTCTTTCAGATCAAGTAGTCAAAACAAACCTTAAAATACTGCCTTGCAACACTCTTCAAATAATAAAATATTTATTTTCGGAAATTAAATCTTCATTTAAAATTTAATGATCGGGATATTGCGTTTTGTTTTCATTCCTTGGAATCATAAGAAAAGTAAAAAAAAAAAAAAAAAAACTCCATTTTGTGTACTTCATACTTGTGTGCTTGTTTCTTATCTGTCGATTTCATGTTTTCATTCTTAACTTTCACAACACTTAATTACTATTCTAAGAAAAAAAGTTAGATTTTTCTACTGAGCAAGACTTAATTTAAATTATTTAGTTTTTAATTCAAAATAGCAAACATTTCTGTGTCAGGAATTTCATTGTTTCATTAACATCTCACAGAGAAGTAACACCAGGGCTATTGGTGTTGGACCTCATAATTTTGAGCTTTCTTGAAGTGACGAAGACGACAACTGAGCTATATTTCCCTCTCTTAACTTCCACATGACTCCAATGTGAGGATTTGGGAACTCAACCAATTTAACTTGCCTCAGTTCCACTATAAGATGGGGCTTAAGTAGCGTCAAGGCTCGACCCCATGACTCGACGAAACGCCAGTCGCAAGTTCATAATCATGACCACTAGGCTACCGTGGCCACTCGGTATTAGATAGCTCTATAATTATATGTTGCATCATCATAGCATGACATTAAAATTTTAATTCTGCATTTTCGATATGTTTCGTCTTTATTTAAAACATTTAAATATGTTTGTATGACTTATTTTCATATTTCATTTAAAAATTAATGTTAATTTTTTTTAGGATGGGTAAATTATTTTTTCGAAATCTATAAAATATATTGATATTTTGATGATTCTTTTAGATCAATAAAATGTTTGTTTAATGTAATTTAATCTTCAGGCTTTGAGGCAAATCTTTTTTAAATCATTCCATGCTAGAACATGAATATATTTTGTTTTGATTTACGTTTTATTTTACCTCTAATTAAATTTCAATCTGGGTGTTTAATGCATAATTTAAAATATGAGTGTTTATGCGTTTTCGTAAGTGAAACAACAAGTAATGGAATAATAATTTTAAAAAGTTGCACAGGATAAATAAATAAGCGGCTTTATTCTTTTAATTTTCCGATTTGAAATAAAGTTCATTAAGCATTTATTTACCACATCCGTTCAGCGAGTTTGTTTAATCATTTTTACTGAAAATGACTTTGAATTAAATTATTGAATTAATTCATCAATTTAATTTGATTATTAAATATTAATACATGTATACATTTCCTTCAAACTGAGTGCAAGTTTGCAATAATAAATAATACTAAAAAGACTCACATGAAACTGAATTTTTTTTGGGATTTACTAAGGAAAAAATGCCAAGTCTTCGCTAGGAACTTATTTTTATTATACTTTTTCATGAATTTTGAACATTTAATCACTTTTATATTTACATCAATAACTTTATCATAATTTGAAATTCCTTTCACTTAGTTGAAAAACGAATGCAAATATAACAAGATTTATAATGGGGGAAATGTAAGTCACACTCTGTGTGTATTAAAATTGAGAAAAGTATCATACATTTCTTGTAATAAGTATATGAAAAGGAATTATATATATATACTATATATATATATATATATATATATATATATATATATATATATATAACTATATTGCTTAAGCAATCATTCATTTATTGAACTAAGCTCTCTTCTTGAAAACCTCTTGCAAAACTACATATATATATATATATATATATATAAATAGATATAGATAGATAGATAGATGGATAGATAGATATGAACAAAACATCAAAACACTCACATACACACGTACTATAATTCACATAATATCACAACAAAAATTAGTTATGTCAATCATAAATTCACACGTTAAAAGTCTAAGAAACTACATAATTTAAAGAAAAATCATTACAAAAACTAAAATAGAATTAATATAAATCTTATAAAATTATTAAAATTATTTAAACACAATAAACTAATAGCTTAAAAACCAAAAACAAAGGTCCATTAAGTAAATGAAAACTGATAAAAGAAAATCAAAAGGAAAAAAAAGTAAAAAAATAGAATAATTGAAATATATATATAGATATATATATATCTATATATATATCGATTTTAAAATTATTTTTCTAAGACAATCAATGTTTCAAGGATGTACGTTTCTAAAAATCATAAACGTGGTGTCACAAAATGCTTTTAAGGTTTCACTGAGAAAACTAAAAGAGATTCCAGGTGAAACCCAAATAAATTGCAACACACATACAATTTTCTCAAAACAAATAGAGTGCTGACTGGAATTATTTCCGTATTACGAGAATTAGGAAGAGAATAATGGATAAGATGTCGTGCTGTTTACTTGATAGACATATAGAAAGAGATATGGAAGTGCATTGAGAGTACTTAAGTGCTTTTAGCTTTGAACAAGAATATTTCTCGAGTTTGTGACTAGTACAACCCCCATCATGATGCGCAGCTTGCGTGATAGCGTGCGGATGATGCACTTTAATGATAAAAATTGTAATTTTGACGGCTGAGAAATTTTTCTTTGCTAGGATTATGTAACGACCCATAACATCGAAGAGGCTACACACCTCTGTTTAATGATAATGAAATTCACGGTGAGATGGTTTCCATCATCTCCCTGAGTATATGAGCACGACACTGAGTGTGCACGCCACATCCTAGGCTGGAAAGTACTTGGGGACCAAATAGAATGGCCATCAATTACTCACGCGCTTTGTCAAACCTTTTCTTGAGAAAAATTGTAAGATACTTCATTCTGATTTACACTTCGTTGATATAATATGTGAATATACTAATCAATTGTTAATATTCGTGAGAGCCCTTCAAGTAAGAAATATAGTGTTACTGTAACAGTAACTGATAAATATTCATTAAAAAAATAGTGTTATTATATTTAATAAGTATTCACGCTATATCGCAGTTTAGGAAACACTTGGAGACCTAATGGAATGGCCTTTATTTACCCGAGTTCTATGTCTAACCTTTTCTTAAAAAAATTTGTAAGATACTTCATCCTGATCTACAATTTGCGAATTACTAATATTCTTGAAAGCTCTTGAAGGAAGAAAAATATGTTACTATAAGAGTAATTGATAAAAAATGAATTAATCAAATGAGTTTAATTATTCTTGATCATTTGATAACATAACAGCATTATGGTGCTCGTCACCTGAAAGGAAAAATAGTGCTTTGTAATTCAATGAATTTTTCAAACATGCAAAACTAAATGTTTTTTCGATATAATAAAATCAGTTATTTATTATTGCCCAACATTTTATAGAGGGAACACTGTAAAATATTAAAGTAAATCAAATGCTGGGATAAACACTAAAGTACAGAGTATGTAAAATTGCTTAATAAGCAGTGCTCGGTCTGCTGTCATGATATAACCAATATTAGCGATTCCTTACTTCCAAATATTTCTTCATGTTAGATCTAATAAGTACTTTGTAGGTGTAGATTTTCAGGAAATAATCTAAAGGATATCAAAAATATTTCCATAATTTTTATATTAAATTCCTACGGAATCTTGAGAAATCGTTAATTTTATGATTAATAAAACATTTTGAATTAATACCCATGTTCACTTCTTTAATTTCATTGACTTTGATAAATGTGCTTAATTTGTTAAATTGTTACCCATAGTTATGATATCTGTTTTATTTTTGTGCTATCTTGCAAAATATTGGAAAGTATAAGGAAAATCAAAAATATTTACTAAATAATTGGAGTGTATTGTTATAAAATGAAACTACTTTTGGAATGAAAGCAATGATAAACAGACACATATTGAAACATAAAAAAAATGATAGAAAATATTTAAATATTGATATTTAAAAAACTTTTTTTAAAAAACACTTTTGACGAAAAAAACAATAAAAGTAAAATATTTTTCAAAAAACATAAAAAATGGAAAAATTGGGATAGTAAAAATAGAATAATAATGATATCTTATTATATTATTTAACAATATATGACACTCGATTATCTTAAAAATAAGGACATAAAAGAAATGTTTATCCTAAATATTTGAAGTTTCGAATAACTGGTACTGTTTAAATAAATGGATATGAGAAGTTGAAGTAAGAAGTTAAGCTGTTTGTGTGTGTGTGTGACATTATCAATTTCTTTAAGATGGCTGATGCGAGGTACGTGCCAAGTTGTTGTACGACTGGAAAAAGGGATTTTGAATTGTCTGTCGAACAGTATTAGCTGACACTGTGACAGGAGAACTTTGAATATATGTTTCTTAAATGTAATACTTACATGTAGGAACGTGTTTCCTTATTCATAGCAAAATGGATTAGAATAGAAACACGTAACTATACTGTTAGAGAAGTCATTGATTAGAATGTATATGTAAAGAGTTAGTTGTAATCTTGATAACGAGTCAATCTCAAAGATAAAACTATCATTTTCTAAGATGCATTTAAATATGTATATTTATTTTAGGTATGTAACTAAGCCTTGCTCATCATAAGAAATATTATTGGAGAGAAAATAACAAATTACGATACTTGTCAGAAAATGTATGTTGTATATTACTAACAATCGACATTCTTTTCAATGAACGTAGCCATGGTAGCTTAGTAGTCATAGTTGATAGTTCAAAGTCAGCAATGTTTCCATCAAGTCGTGGGTTTGAGTCATGATGTGACTAAGGACCTGTCTTGTAGTGGTCCTAATGCAATTTAATTTCATAGTGTGAGGGTTCGTGTCCTGATGACACTAATGACCCACCGTATTAAAGGGCTGTTGCGCAATAAGTCTCTCAGGCTCCATGTAATCCCGTAGTGTAGTGGGGAAGTTCAGAGAAGGATGTGCCATCTCGGTTGTCTTCCTTGTCACCTACCAGAAACTCAGAATTACAACGTATGTCGCCAACACCCCTCGTGTTGCTTCTAAGTGCAAAGTTAATAAATAAACATGTTTTTAATGTGCGTAATACAATTTCGAATTTATTTTAGTTAATTGAATGTTTGATTTCGAAATGTTGCATCAATTTTAACTATTACGAAATATTATTTATTGTTGTAGGAAAATCATAATTGTTGATTCAATTCTGCTCAAAATATAAGAACAAAATACAGAAAAATGCTATTTAAGATGTTTATATTTTAATAAAATTAGTTATCTAGAAATACTATAAAAATACAATAATTAATTTTGAATTGAATGTACAAAAACTATACATGCATATAACGAAAACAATTCTCTTTAAATTAGAAAGTCTTTGTGCTTACTTGCAACCACAGGTGAGAACAAGTTAACATTTTCTAAAACAATGCAGGTCATTTTGAGACCATGATATAAATATTTAAACATTTTTTCTCCCCGAATTCTATTTATCATAACATACAGATAATGATTTAAATTCAAATTTAACTAATAAGTTTCTTATCCACACCAAACAAAAAAGAACTTACAACTTTAACTGGATTTTTGAGGTTTTCTCTAAAATCAAAAACATTAGTACATAGATTTCATTCACTTACTGCAACTGTTGCATACTGTTCAATTTTCACAATAAAATTCCGGTTTTGAACCATGTAAATTCGTAAAAGTTTTAGAGTAAAAGTATAATAAGTTAGAATAAAAGTATTTGATTTCAAAATATTTCTTTATTCTATTATAATTATTCCTTGCTTTAATCATATGAATAAAATACCTATAAAGAATGTAATCATATAAATGATAATACGTATAATGAAATTTATTTTATGAGTTATTTCTTAGAGGATAGTAAACCCAACTTTTGTGCTTTGATACCATGTATGTTAAGCCTATTTTGAATTCTTTCGGGATTCTGCGGAATGTTATAAAGAAGAAAAAAAACACGATGAAAGGTTTGATCAGAAGATGTAGCGAAAATGTCAATAGGATAAACAAAAACTATTGGAAGCTGTCAAAACACATAAAGCATTCAGGCAAACATCTGAAAAAATTTGGAGACAGCTGTAAACAAAAGAATCCTTAAGAAGTAGGTTTAAGTCAAAAACTCGAGAAAAACGATGCATTTTTTAAAACCTCATATATATATATATATATAAACATTATATTTTAATTTAGTTAAATTAAGACTTTTCATTTAAGTTTGATTAAACTCTTAACGTGATTGCAGTGAAAGACCCATTCAAATCCGTAAGAAAAATATAATTAATTGAATCAATTCATGGTCTTCCATATATAACTCTTTTTTTTTCTTGCATTTTCAATTAGGCATTATATTCTAATATTAATGAAGAAATATGTTAAGGATAAGAAATAGTAATTTTAGTGAAAAAAATTACACTTAAAAGTATTAAAGAAAATCACCAATTACGTATATATTAAATTTCAAAAGTAAAGTATATACGTAATGAATTGGTAAACGTCCCATGTAATTTAGCTTATTACTGATAATACATTGGCTACTTGCTTAAAAGAGATAAACATTAATTAAATTGTAAGCTCATACTATACTTTGGAAGTGATTTTAGTAAATGTAATATTTTCTTTTAAAAACGCGAGACAAAATGAATTTTTAAATATTTTCTACGATTTAAATTTTATTTATGAAATTTTATTTATATAATATTATATATATATATATATATATATAAATAATATTATATACGTATAATATATATATATATATATATATATGTGTGTGTGTGTGATGACTCTAAGTTATAACTTTCTTATTTTAATGTACTTTCTCTTTTTAGAAAACTTTAGAATTAACAAACAAACAAATTGTCCCAACGAATCTTCTTTTAGAATTTGTTGCAACTCTGAATTTCATCTAAATTGTTTTTAATCTTAAATAACGTAAAATTTATGAATGTTCTGATTTCCATCACCACTTACTTTTTTCACCAACGTGATGTGCGATCTCTCCACGTGATGTGCGATCTGAGCTTTTTTTTTTTCCTACTGTCTCTTTTGGAGCCCCTTGTCTGACAACCACTTACTTCTACATGATGAACAAGTGAACTTTAATAAGGGAATTTTACATTTATATAAAAGCGCGTTTAGCTAGGTGCCGGCAACATACGTCTAGAATCAAACTACAGTGGTGTTCCGCGTTTGTAACAGGTGGTTCGAGATTCTGCCTGTACACTGATTCTTGGCGTACCTGTATCTGGAGAAATCCTGGGGTGGATACCATCATTTTCTCGAAAAGGAAAAAAAAAGATCGTTATGGTTGTGGAGGAAAAAAGTTTTGAGCACGCATTATTCTTGATTACCGCACACCCTTCCATATGTTTGACAAAGGCTCCCTGATTTCTGCGAAGTATAGAGAGAACTTAGTGACCTATACTGGACTTTTCAAGGGCACAGTGGGTTCTTAATACTGTTAAAAGTCAATAAGTATCTTCTCCATTTGGATGAGCAGGTCAACAACTACCTGGGAAGTAATGATATTCATCGTGTAAATTTGCCAACCAAATTTCCTCTCTTAAACTCTATATAAAGCCTTTGTGGGACGCTCTCAGAAGAGCAATTACATCTCATCATTCATCTCCTAGAACCATTCTGGAAGTGAAAACTGCTTTTCTGCAGAAGTGGGATCGACTGACACCGAAACTATTCAACTGCCTCCCGTCTAGTATGCAATTATGCTGTGTGACCTGTCTCGCTGTAAAAGTAGACCATATTCCATATTAAGCTCACCTTCATAACTTAGATTTTGGACATCTCCTCACTATGAGGTTTACTAATAATCGTGCGTTCATAAAAATATTTTTTACATATTACATCTCTTTCTCTGTTCATACTAAATTTTATGATAATAATTCATTTAACATTTCACAAATTTGACATAATGTTCAAATTCTCGGAATTTTCAATACAGATGAATATAGATAGATATATACTTATAAATTATCGACTTTAAATTAATATATAATTATATTATGCAACAGAAAACAATTCTATTTCAAGTTTACTACAGTAGGATGCAAATCCAAATGTTAAAATGATATTACGATAATCTTAAACAATATAATGATCAATTTGTTAAAAGACAGATTCTTCTTTTTTTGAAATGGAAAAGTTAAATTTCTGTATCAATCATCAACTATTTTCTATTTAAATATGTAAAGTTCAGCCTCACTAGATAGTATTCTGAGAATAGCAGCATCCAAAGTTCATCTATAGTGTTGAAGATCTTTTATTCAAGCAAAGAACTGCAATATGCCCAGCATCTTTCGAAGCTTTACGGTCGAAACGCTATTAAGCTAAGTCAGGTTCCATAAATAGCTGAGTATAAAAGGTCGTTCCAGCTTAGAACATCGAATACGGTAGTATCCGGTTCAGGATAGCACCATAACTTATTCTTAAAGTGCTATACTACATAGCAGTTTGCTTCCATGCGTTGCTTCGTTCAAACAAATTAGAAGGGGAGGGGAATACACGTAAAAATCAATCAATCGTTATGCGTTGCAGCTGCAATTCCCCTCTCAACAAATGGTAGTTAAATCCTTTCAGATGTTTTGAATGGATTTTCGTCTTAGCATAATGGTGGGGTGAACACCGTAGCAATTTATTTGATTGTATGAATTTCAAGCATGTTTTAATCCCGTTTGCGTGCAAATATTTAACACTAACTTGAGTACGAATCTGCAAATCGTTTCCCCTTCCCTTTTCAGGGAAATAAAATAACTGTAATATATGTGAGCCTAAACACGAGAACAATTTAGGCACAACAGGCTGTTTATTTTTGGAATTCTATTCTTATTACTTGGGTCTGGTGTGAAATGATCCAAGACAAATAATTAAGGATAAATACATGTATTTGCATTGCTTAAAGTTGACCAGGGTTTTCAAAAATTTTCAAAATTTCACTAAGTGCTATTTTATGCTGAAATATAGGTTTATGCGTATCTGGAACAAATTGAAGTCATTAAGACGTATGATCAATCATGTCAGTATATGTATATATTCTTAAGAAGTGGCTATTTTTGATACATTTGTAAAACATAACATTTCAGAAGTTTTTGGAATTCACATAGTTCTACAAAACGTGTGTATTTTTGGGGGATCTTTTAAACATTTTTAATTATATGTTAGGAAAAAAAACATCATGTAATAGTATGTTTTTTTCTACTTGGAATTTAATACAACTTTAGAAATAATTATATTGAAATATAAGTTAGTTTCTTATATATTATATATTTATTTTATTTTTCATTAAAAAAGCTACTTCTATATTAACTAGATATATCTTAATTTACAAAAATATATTTAAAAGTTCTATATATAATAAATAAATGTAATATTTTTTTTTCTTTTTTACCACATAAAAAACCATAAAGATATATAAAAGAGTCATTTATTTATTCAATAAAATATTTATAAATTTAGTTTATATTAACTCTATGAAAGACTTTATCAAATATTTTAATTCACTTTTACTCGTGCATTGACAGATTACTTAGGATAAAGCCGTTTTTAAGTAAATATTAACAAAAAATCTTCAAACAGCAGTTATCCATATTTAGATGTTCCAAAAATAAGTTCTTGCACACAATTATTGATGCATATTATGCATGTTCTGGTTTTAAAAATTCTAGCATAAGTAACCAAATGGTTTCATTATTATTTATAATCAATTCAATACTATGATTTTTTTTCCTTCTTTAAAGTAAATCTATTTTTGATGATTTATACATAAAAATTAAAATAAAAGTGATTGAAATAAATATTTTAAGAATGTAGTATCTAAATATTTTAGAAAGCTAATGAATTGTTTCTCTGAATAGTAAGCGTTTTGATCATTTTATCACATTTATGTATTCTTGGATTGAAGAGAATGTATTTAAATTCAATGAATGCTCTCAATTTGGTAAATACATCAGTTTCAAAATTAATATTCAGCAATTTAATGTATAACTTGACTCTCTCTCTCTCTCTCTCTCTCTCTCTCTCTCACACACACACACACACACACACACATATATATATATATATATATATATATATATATATATATATATATATATAATAATAATAATACAGACAAATATTAAAATAAAAGCTAAATCTTAAAAGTGATAACAAAAACATTCAATTTTATTTAAGATTATAGAAAAGTATAGAGAAAACTAGGAAATTATTTTTAATTGAAAAAATATAAGTCAAAAAAAAAAAGAAAAAAATTTATTCAACAAAAACTTAAGGAAGAGATTAATATATATGAAAGAAAATTGAAAACGAAAAATAATGGCAATAAGATGTACTTCGAAATCAAATCATAAAAATATAGAAATAATATCCTAAAAAGCAATGAAAAAACTAAGAAAAGAAAACCATAAGGGAATTGAAATTTAACATTTTTTTTTTTATTTCTGAATCTGGATTTTGACAGATTTGCTGGTTAAACGATGTTTTACATGTATCAAACCATTCCGACAGAGAAATGTAACCCATAGTGGAAATTTCATAAATTTAAAAAAAAAACGAGATACTAAAGAAAGATGAGTGAAAATTGTTGCTATACTTGGCGTCTCATGTAAGTTTTTGTAATCTTTATCAATCTTGCTGATTTCTTGTTTAGTTTGCCTTTCTGTTTTCATCAAGTACAGATTGAGTGCTTCTTCTTGTCCTTATATATTTTAACTAATTTCTTCTTTTACTTTTTTGTAATTTTGGAATTTCCATTTTGGGTAGTGAAATATTTTGTTGATAATGTTTGGTAAGTGTAGATTGTTGTTTAATCAGAAATTAGTTAAAAACAAGATTCAGATATAAAAAAAATATATATATTTCGTTTCCTTTGCTCATCTTCTTTTCCTAAGTTTCTTTGATTTTCTTGCTTATGTTTGTACTTATTCTTGAAAATAACTTTAATTTTTTACCCTTATTTATAGGGTTTTTATTCTTTCAGATGCATATATGTATATTGACATCTTTCTTAAATTCTTATTCTGCAATTCTTTCTTCTTTTTTTGTTCGACATTTTTGACAATTAAAAATTATTTTTTAGTTTCCTTTATACTTTATGTATAATCCTAAAAAATAATTATTTGCTATCTTTGTAAATTTAAATATTTTTATTTATTAATATTTACTTCTATACTAATTTCTACTATTAATCTTGAATTATTTCTTTATACTACTGATTTACTAAAATAATTATACACCTAGCAATAACCATCTATGGCTACATTTGATTATTGTAGATGTTCATTTAAGGTCCTTGACATGACTCATTACTGGTATGCATATATACTTATCTAATATATATGTCTTATATATACTCTACTATTATAGTATGAGTATATATATATCTCTGGCGTATAACGAGCACTTTACTAAGAAATTCACGTTATAAATCATGCCCTCACGTCGGGTATAAAAATGACGGATTTTTAAAAAGTTAAGAGATGGACATAAAAAATTAGATTTTCACAGGTATTTACATATTGATAATTTAAAACAAATAACACCTTATGAGCTTGAAAAAATTCATTATTGGGTAATATGAAAATTTCATTCTATTTGCTTTTCGTTATATCTTCAGGCGCATCTCTGAATTCTGTTTCATCTTCATCATCACTATTACCTTGACCCAGAAATAAATAATTATCTTTCTTTCTATCTTTATTGTTAGATATACTACATTTTTAAATGACTTTTGAATTATATATGTCAGATTTAATTTCATTACATACTTTTATTATCCACTCACACACTATTCTTAGGCAGGCATGACGCATTTGGTCTCTTTTTGTAAATGGTAGTTCACCTACAACCAATTCCATGTATTACACTGTCATTTTAAATTTCCTTTTAAAGGTTTATCGATACACTCATCTAAAGACTTAACTAATGGCATAATCGGGCTGGAAAAATCTCCTCGTGTGTGTTAAACTCTTTTATCCTTTTCTTCGGATTATGCGTTTGACGGGATCTGAACATGTCCAAAACTAAAAGACTTTCTGGATTCTTAGAAAGGCATTAGAACATTTCATTTAAGGCAACAAGAAGCTTTCACCTAATATATTTTATTCACAATTTTACATCGTTTTCGCCTCTCCATTCTTTCTTGCAAATATGAATGAAAACGCTATCTGGCAAATTATATTTCACCATCGTCTTTCTTTTAAAAAAAAATCCATAGGATTTAATTTTATACCATTCACTAAGGAAAGCATTACAATGAAGTGAGATTTTTCATGGCCAGTTTTTTTATGAGTACTATTTATGCTCCATTTATATCAGATAAGTTATCTTTAATATATTAATTATTGTAATATTATTTTTCTTCCAATAAATATGGAGCCATCACCAAAATTAAATATACTTGCTATAGAATTATTTTCGTTTTCGTTCGCAGTTTAGAATGAATTTGTTTCTGGAATCAGCATTGTATTTGTTTCGTATAGCAGGACTCACACTTACTACTAAAACCAACACATATCAGCCGTATTTTGCTTAAAGTAAATGCTATTTATTAACACTTTCGATATGCACTTCAAAATTAAAGCTTCAAGTTAATGGAGGAAGAGAAAATATCTGTTTCCTACTTTCGCGAACTCATTTGGGTCAAAAGTGCTTGTTTTTACTTCAAGTAGTAAAACCATCTTCTCGAAAATCTAAAATAACATTTTTAATATTTATTTTTTAAATTTTAATGAAGAAAATTTTAAGTTGGAGTTTTAATGTATATATATATGAGTCTCTCTCTCTCTCTTTATATATATATATATATATATATATGTGTGTGTGTGTGTGTGTGTGTGTAATATAATGACTAGTTTACAGTTGCTGGACTCTTAGTTTTCTAAGAAATAGCTTATTATCTTTCTTTTTGAATTAACATCAAGGTGTATCAACATCTACAAACATATAATTTTTACAGAGTTTAATCTCCTTTTCGGTTAAATATAGCTACAATATTATATAAATGGCGTATAAAACACGGTCATTAAAGTAAATTAAAATATCTTCACATGACTGGTTGGTTTATTTGTCAAATCTGGAACATCATCATGAAAACTTGTAGCGAATTTCTACTACGAGTCTGTTCTGGTACCCCTAACAAAGTATACAACTGGACTTCAGTAAGCTGAATACAATGCATAACTTTGATGAAGGTATGCATTATTATACAAAGAGAGGCCTATCGCATAAGCTTAGTCGATATCTATTTGCGGATACACACAAGATCTTCAGCTCCTCTCACGATGTTCCAACTACCCCCAATGAGACTAATGGGAATGTTTGAACTCAGGGAACATAGAATATTGCTCTGTATGGAATGGTATGTAACCGGAATCAATGCAGGAGTATATTAGCTACAATTGAAACATGAAACAGCACGTAGTACGTATTATTCCTCAGCACTAATGAGACGCACAGAAATGCTCCGTTAGAAATCACTCACGAGAAGTGGTAAGGTGCATCCAGGTCTCTAACAAGGAGGGAAGTACAATGACAAGTTGTTATAATTGCTACAGAATCTTCTTAATTGTATATTGTAATGTACTTTGGGTGGTTTCTTTCTTATTTGCATCATAATTTGTAATTTAAATTAATATTATAATGCAGCAGCAAATTAAATGAATTTAAGAAGTATGCCAATTTAAAAGTAATCGGAAAGAGGGAGTACTTAGTTTTCTAGTTATATCTATACATATATTACATTTCTGAGTATTGATAGTGGTTGAAATCTGGTCTAGATGTATTCAAGACTTTTAATGAAATCGAATGTGATCCTTTTCTTTTTATGTTTTGTTTTTGAAAATGTACCTGGTAGCAAAACATTTACCAAAAACGGCTTAAGTATTGTTATTCTAAAATAATCTAAGCACAGATTGATTATGAAGCTTTACAATTTTTAGTGGTTGTGCTAACACTCTACTTAATAATCCTACTTTAAAGTATAATTACAGATGTAAATGTTTATTTTTGTAATGATAAAAATGAAATGTACTAACAGAAAGACAAAATTTTATAACATAAGATTTACCGAATTTCAAGCTCTGCATAGACATATATATACATTCTTTAAATTATTTCTTTTATTTTACTACATTATTTTAACATTTTTTTATTACGAGACAGCAGATATCATATATTCTCTAGTAATCTTCTATATAACTTATTATTTTTAAGAATATTTAAGCAAAGTAAATTATGATGGCATATGAATTAAGCATTCCATCTCTTTCTTTACACAAAAATAATAACATAAATATAAATTGGAGGCTTGTGACGAATTTATATTCCTATTCGCCTCTTGTGCCATAGCTAAACTCAATATACTAACACTAAGAGTCAATAAGTCCTTCAAGAAGACGTTAGACAGGTCTCTCGCACAATATTTATTTGACAACGTACTACTATAACGACAAATGTATACCGACTCTCCCAAAATATCGCCCTAGATATATTCACTTATTCTGCTAATATCAAATTAACAGTGTCTTACCAATACAGTAAAGTTGAGGTTGTCTCGACTTCTAGGCTTCACTATGCCGTAGATAATTTGTAGCGATTCTCGACCCCTTATTCGACTATAGAACAAATGTCAAACGCTAGAATCACTTGATCTCTATCTCTTAGCTTATATACTTCCTATCTACCTCGCTTCACTTTATTTCTACCTGCCTCTAATTTAAATATTCAAGTTTCATTTTTGGTTGGGGAAAAGTTTTTTATTGATAGCAATCAATCTTAATTAAAAGCCCTCAAAGTTAGTGAAGAGAAAATCGCGAAAGCCCAACGTCAAGGGATTACTAAATTTATGTTTGAAAAAAAATTGAAAAGCGTTATATTAGCTTTGTACTTGAAATTTTGATATCTGATTTAATTTTTGTGTAAAAAAATTTTCATTCCAGAAATGAAATTATTTATTTTTCGTGAAATACTTAACTTAAATTTTCCCTTTTAGCTACACTGTTAAAGAAGAGTTATCCGATTACATATATCCGCAGATTCCTATTCTATCAATAGTATATGTAGTTACTTAAATGAACAAAATTAACTTAAAATATTCAAATGAAAATCAGTCCCATAGACTTGAGAAGGCATAGCGACTTACAGTAATCAGAAAGAAGCCTTGCCTTCTGGAATACATTGTAGAAATGACGATGCGTACGAAAACTTGCACTTTATGCTTTCAATTCAACGTCGTCTAGTGGTTCACCGTTTTCTTTCCGCCTATGCGTTCAGGGACAAAAATCGCTTACTTAGATGGTTTCTATCACTCTTTAAACTTTTGCCCATAAGTTTCGGAACACCCTGTATACGAAATGTATGCAACCGATTTCGTACTATACAAAATAAATCTGCTATGATTAATTATTAACTGATAGTAGTAGTAGTAATTATGAGAAATGTGGATCATTTTTTTGTTAGTGACTCGCATAGTGAAGTTACACTTGCACAACCAAAGGGAAAAATAATTTTCATTTTTCGAAGCTCCGAAAGTGATTAAAGGATTACCTTTATTTATGTTTTTTAAGATGTAATTCCTTTGAGCTTTATTTAAGTCTGAATTATTTTATCGTTTTGATTTGAACAGGATATTGTTAATATATTTATGCATTTATTTCTGTTATTTCTGAGGAACATTGTTAACTTATTGGCATGTTCATATTGTTCTTTAAATCAGATGAACATCTGTTTAATCTGGTGAACATGTGTTTATGTTTTTATTTACTAAAACAATTTGGAAATATATGAGCATTTAATATCTTTAAATTTAACGATTAAATACACTTATTTCATGTTATTCTTATTATATTTTACGTAGTTTTGGTATTGAAAATTTTTCGAATCATTTATATACCATATAAGTTAAGCCATGGGTGAGTATTTTGTCAAAAAATCGCGAAAGTCTTGAATCAGGCAAAAATAAGCAAGCCTCTCTTATTTAATTTTATTTCAAAATTATCATTATATAAATATACTTCGTATCTTGTCTATTTCTTTGAACATGAAAATTGTATTGCATTCTTATAATAAAAATATGATAATACTCTTACGTATTCAAGGAATTTAAAATTGTAGGCTCCCATAAAATAATTTCTAAATCCTGCAACTCATTCCATAAAATTACATTTTTTTTCTGATTCTTCAGTCCGAAAATATATTTGTTTCAATTGTACAATTAGTTGTTTAAATCTTCCCAAATGTAAAATGTGCAATATTGCACTGAATCAGCGACAATTTATTACCATACAATACGTTATTTAATTAAATTCCAGAAATAAGTTACACAGCTAAAACATAAATTTTCGTTTTCGTTTCATAAGGTTTTTGATGGAAGATTATTAGACGCAGGTGGCAGTTTATGTCTAAGATTCTGTAAGAGTTTAGTAATATAATAAATTCATTTTGGAAATATTAATGCAATAATTTTAAAATTTCAATTTAACAAAATCTATAAAATTATTATTGAAAGCAAAAATGAAACATTTTTTAACTTATTCCGAAAT
Source organism: Nephila pilipes (assembly GCA_019974015.1). Lineage (NCBI taxonomy): Eukaryota > Metazoa > Arthropoda > Arachnida > Araneae > Nephilidae > Nephila > Nephila pilipes. Next base: position 11,931 of record BMAW01034725.1, on the reverse strand, counting down.
TAGTACAAAAATCAGGGTAAATTTTAATCATTTTCAGTATTTTTTCACTGAATTGAGCAATAACGTATCAAAGAATAAACAATAAATAAATAGTATGTTGTTTTTATTAATTCTATCGAATAAATTCATATGTTAAATAAGCGGATAATCAAAATATAATATCAGTCATGTACTTTGCTGTTAAAGAGCTCAAAATTTAGGTAGTTGCTTTACAAATTTTTTGTAAGTAATAGATATATTAATTTAACTAAGGAAATATTGAAAAAGAAATATTGTTCGTCATTCATTATTAAAAGATGAAACTGTTTAAATTGATTTACCTAAAATAATAACTATAGCAGTTATACACTATTTCATTTCGAGTTTTAGATATCATATTCTGATCAATTCCGCTTTCAATAAAATTCAATCGCCCTTTTTGAATATGTAATTTTATCTTGAAATAAAGATTAGTCTATAAAATGTATTAAATAATAATACTAATCACGTGCAGTAGACTTGTTCAAAATAGTTTAATCACTTTTAAATACTGAAGTCACTAGATATCAATAAAATATATTTCTAGATTTAAACTCATTGCGTACTGTCATTTAATATGTTTAAATGCATAGAAATTCCTTACCATTCGATTTACATCCACAAATACTTTTGAATTAGGTAAAACTGTAACGATTAAACAAATATTTTAACCTCCTTGTCGTTATGTAACAGCATTTGACACTATGTAAATATTTAAGAACTTTTAATCCAATGCATTTCTCGAAAGAGTAATTGAACTTCGGTGTAATTTGAAATGCGGTTTTATGTATTTGTGGCATGTTAATTCTGTTCATGCGTAGCACGCATTGTTATAAATATTATTCAAATAAAAAAGAAATATTTAATATGAGGGAAATAAATTGAAAGAAATTATTTTCAATTGTAAAAAGTGAATTTGTTTTTTAAGAAATAAAACTATATTAATTATAAAAAAAAAAATGTTAGAATTATTATTTCTTGAGAGAAAGAACCTTTTTAATAAAAAAAATAAAAAAAAAAAAAAAAAAAAAAAAAAAAAAAAAAAAAAAAAAAAAAATATATATATATATATATATAAATGAAGATTAATTTATAACAATCAGACAACGGATTTGCTGTGTATGCAAAAATCATAAAAAAGCAAAAATTTTATTAATTGTTAAATATTTTAAATTAATTATATTTATAAGCATGTATTAGTATTAGGAAACCATAAATACTTATTTTGAAGCTGAATAAATTTACAATATTGGGTGGGCAACTCAATCTATCATGCTGTGAAAACAAAGAATGGTTATGCAATATTTCGCAATTATCTGAAGTATTTAAGTATTGAACACTTTTTAATATATTACATAGCATTTTACGAACATTTCAAATTAGTTTATCGAAGTACAAATTTTAAATTATCACATGCAATATTTTTCATCATTTCATTGAAATTTTAAAAAATGATATAAGTACTCAAAAGGAAAGTAAAAATATCTTCTATGTTTTGCTTTTAAAAATCATATGGCACCAAAAATAAAACTATTATTTTTAAAAATTATTTAATTGTGCAAACGAGAAACAAAACATATGTAAAAAATAATTTTAAAAATAATTATGCACTGAAACTTATCTTCAATACATTTAAATAAGAAATATATAATATAATGCAACATTTTTGTAAAAACAATATTTGAGGGGGGGATTTTTCTGACATTATACCTAGAATCAATTTGGAGTCGGACCTATATCAGCAATTCGGATATTTCTCTTGAAGTACTCGTATCAAACCTTTTCCTGAAAGTCGGCCAAGTGCTTATCTAAGATCTGAAGACGAAATTTATGGGATAAAGGTTACGAATGATACCTATATCAAGCAAAAGCGCACGTTATCATGATGGCATATAAGTCAGGATTACTTCACTGAAATGTCTTCCTTTATGATTAAAGTGTATTGTCTAGACATTTCTCTTTTTTTTTTTTTGAAAAAATAAGAAATAAAACTGGGTCAGTTTTATGTAATCTTTAATTCATAATTTATGTTATATTTCAATAGTAACGAATAAAAATATTTTAAGGTAAGTTGTAGAATAATCAATCACATTTTCTTATTTTCCTATATTTAAAAAAAGTTAAAAGCAGATTTATCTTTGTATCGAAGGGAAAAAAGTACAATACAAATGATTATTTCTGAAAGACAATTACAGCCACAGTCGGATGACTTTTTGATTGATTCATTGTTTATTAATATCGAACCTAGAAGTAACATGAGAGATATTAACTATGGACTCGTAATTTTGGAAACTCGTTCAAATGATTGACACATTCATTCCCAAACATCAACTTTCTCATGGCAAATACTTTTAAATAGGATATATATATATATATACCATGATAAGTTGTGACTATATTGATGCCTTTAGATTTTCGTTTAGTAAAATTATTATCAGTATATATTTGATAAATTGTAAAAAAATGCCAATTTAAATATAAGGGACAACTATTAATAATCGTAATATTAAGGTGTATCAGCATATATTTTTACTAATAAGTACTAACGATGCAAGCAATCCACAGAATGATGAAGAAGGAATTTTTAATTTACATAATTTTAAAAATGATGAGTTATCTCTCATTAAAATAGTTTTTAATCCAAAGACTAGATTGTGGTAGGAAAATTTCCTTATGTGATCAAACAATACGGCTTAATACTATGGACTTAAAGTCTTGTACTTTGGTAGAAATATATTGCAGTTCATTAAGTTAAATAACAATGTAGTGTATTTTATAATGAAACTAATAATAGAACTAGTAGACTATTTAGGTGTGCAAGAAGAAATACAAAGATAGAGAACAATGTATGCAAAGGGTTTAAATAAATAGTAACATTTGAACATATTTTAATTTTAAGCAAATTAAATATTCTTTGTTTGGTCTTCACACGAAGGAAATTGCTTTTCTAGAAGAAATTTCAAATAGCACTAATATTTCTGATAATCATTGTAGCAATGTTATGAAAATACTTTATTCATAAATTTAGTGTCAAAGTCAATGGAAATAAATTTTTGGTACAAATATTATGCAATTCGAGAAATGATTAAATCTTGTAATAAAACTAATTTTTATACTATTTTTTAAGAAAATCAATTTAACTTTTTGCTAGTTGAAAATATAATTGTTAAAAAATTCAAAAATAATAAAAAACTGTAGATTAATTTATTACAATCAGACAACGGATTTGCTGTACATGCAAATACTGCAGAGATTCAGATTAAATATAAACATCGCACTTAGAGCTATTGGTAATGGACTTCGTAATTTTGAACCTCAGTCAAGGAACGAATATGGCACCTGGGTTTGCACTCAAATTTTCCCACCACACCAATAGGGTACTTGGACTACAGATTTAACTACCATCAGTCCTGGTGCACGATGGGTCTTAAGTGGCATCAGGACTCGAAACCATAATTCAACGAAAGCAACCTTAGCTGGGTGCTCGCGCCTCGGCTCCACGGTAATTGCAGCAGGTGAAATTTAAACTGGTACTTCAGGATCTTAATTAACATCTCTGTACCGTATGAATTCTGTCCGTTTGGTTTCATATGGTCTATATACGAAGTTATTGCTCAGAACTATATTTTTATGTGCAATAAACTACGAATTGAACTTACGTCTCAATTGAAACATCGCTTGCTACGTCAACCACCAAGTATCCCCGTCTGTCAAATAATTTTACAACAAAAGATAATAAGTGGTATCATGAAGTATTTTTATTAATAAAGCATATATATACATATATATATATATATATATATCATATACATATACATATATAGTATATACATATACATATAATATACATATATAAATATGTATATAAATATATACATACATATAATATATACATATAATATATGCAAGCCCTATATAATATATGCAAATTTATATAATATATGAGTATATAATATATATGGAAATTTATATATATTAATTTAGTGAAATTTTCTTATTTTAAATACTTTTCTGCAAAATCAAATTTTTATTATATTCTATTACCATCTAAACCATATTTCCTATATGGCCACCAATTAATTTGTAGATTTTATTCAGATCTCAAATATTTTCTTGTAACGATTTATTTAAAAGTAGTATTTGAGGTTTAAATTTTATAAAAGGAAATTATATTTAAGAACATTTATTAAACTCTGACAATTGAAATTCTTTTCTTTTGAAAATTATGTAATAAATATTAAAATTAGATTTAAAATCAATGCGTTAAAAATAAAATTACTATTGAAAATTACTCGATTATAAACTCATTAAACTTGCTAATTTAAAATTATTATTGTAAATTGTATTTTATATTACTCTTCTTAATATACAATTTAAAATTATTAATATTAATAGAGTTTTGCATGCATAGAAAATAGCGGGAGTATTGTTTTAAAGATTGTAAATATTTTTGAGCACAACGTAACTAACTGTAGAAACAATGTATTTGTAATTTGACTCGCGTCTTTGGAAACGCTTTAGCACAAACATTTTTAAAAAGCACAATAAATGTTAATTTTAATGTATCGAAACAGGTCTACTACAAAATAAGAGTAGAATTTCTTTCGCTTTTCGTGTTAAGCTAACTTTATTATTGCTCCCATCATTCATTAAAGATGCTTTTAATTATTATTTAAATTTATTTGCAAAAAGTAACAATGTCAAATAAATATAGAAGCATGTCTTATTGATATCAGATGGTACAACTTTATTCCAGAACCAAGGTATTGAACTATTGAGAATGGACTTAGTAATTGTGTAGCATTATTGGGCACTGATGGGAACAAACTTAATCTGGTGCCATCATTCCCACTTTACGTCATTTTGAATAATGAAAACGCCCAGTTATACTAGTCATCCCAAGTCACCGTTCAGGTGGAAAGCCAGGATCCCAAGCAAGTCAACTTCAAGATAAAGTTGACCATCGAAGATGGATCTAGTAATTGTGTGCTTCATTAAATGATGAGAACAAATCTTAATCTGGCACATCATCTCCTAATTCTCAGCCATTGAGGGCACATTGAAAATAGTTCTCTTGTTCTTCCACACAAATGATTCTTTGTGTGGAATTAAGCGAGTCAAATATGCGTATTAGGTGATGGACTTCGTACCGCATGATTACATGGATATAAGAATAATATTTATTTTGGGACATCATCCTCACTTGTTTGACACATTGAAAATCATTTATTCATTTTCTCCACGCAATTATTTAGGTGTAATGTAACAGGCTTCTGATTGTTAATTCATACCCAACCACTGAGGTTAATGAATGATTAACGTTAAATAGATTGCAGCAGGTTTATTGTGCTTGGTTTCGAAATATTTTGTATAACTTTAGTAAAGCTCACAGTTTTTCATTTAAGGAATTTTTACTCTTCAATTTAAAATTTTCTGTTATTATGTTACAACCGTAGTATTGTTTTAGAAGAATACATATGACACATGTATCGTTTACTTTATCAATTGTTTTAAAATTTGCAGGGATGTTCTATGCCATTACTTGCCGACTGAGTTCTAGAACCTGTATAAGGGTTCCGACGCTGTCATCACGGGGTACCCGTCTGGTTTGCAATGCTAAGCCTGCAATAGTTCACTTTAGTTACATCTTTCAAAATTCATTGCACGCATCTTTCTCTTAATCTTCTAGCTTTAGAAAAAGAGAAAATCTTCACTTTCCATTTGTTATTAAAAATCATTAAATTTATTAAAGCTACATCTTTTCAAAGGCATATTCTCAAATGTTTTAGGTCACCTTCAGCCATTCTTTTTCATTTACTCAGATCTTTATGAATTGCACATGGGATTATGATCCATCTGGCTGCTTATGAGTACGCTTCGTTAATTTAAGATACTTTACCCTAGTAATGCAGAGATTGCCTAGTTTACTTTGCATCCACTTCAATAAATTATTCAGTGAAATAATATATGTTGATTATCTCATGATTATTTTAATGTTACGAAAATAAGGTCCGAAGAATCAGGTTTTGAAATAATGTTTAACTGGCACAAGGATCATTGTACAAAACATTCAGAGCATTACTTTCAAAACAAAGAAAACATACAACATTTTGAATTTATATCAAATTTCGACAGAATTTATTTTCATATGAGTTTAAATTTTAAAGGATTTAGTTCTTATTTGAACAAAAATAACAATATTTTTACAAAAATATAGGTAATCGATATGATACGGTTAAGAAAAGTCATCTCGTCCATTTTGAAATGGGTTCTAAATGAAACAAAACATCAAGAAGGCTCTACAATAAAGAAATACAAAAGAAGTGTTTCTAGCTGTTACACATGATTCAAAAGTACTATATATAGCATATATATATACATATATTATAGATTATATATTATATACTATATATTATATATTATATATTATATATTATATATTATATACTATATATATTATACTATATATATTATATACCATATATTATATATTACATATATTATATACTATATATTATATACTATATATTATATGTACTATATATATTATATATATAAAATATACCAATACGATCAATATCCCGTGATCAAAGGTCATTTTGCGGATTTCTCCTTCAAAGCAACCAGCAAGTCAATGTAATAATCACTGGAGATCGATTTACCTTTTCGAGGTAGTCAATGAAAATCACGCCATGCGTATCCCAAAATTGACGCCATGTTCTTTGGAAGGACTGCTGCGTTGACGCTTTGACGGTTGGCCAGCTGTGCGCCACTCAGATGATTGCCGCTTCGACTTGAGTGTAGTGATAAATAATTCATGTTTGGTCCATGGTCACGTACCATGCAAGAAATCTTTTTGTTAGAAAATAGCGATAAACAGCTTGAATCATCGACTCGTTGCTGCTTTGTTCCATCGAAAGCAATCGCGGTACCCACTTTGTTCTTTTCATGCTCAATTTTCATTAAGGATAAAATACCCATATGACATCTGTGTCATCTCCCAGCAACTTTCACGGAGCTTCACTTACGATCTTCATTGTTTTGTCACTTCACCACATTTCCGTGTAACGGTCCAGGTTCACCCGAGCGTTCAAGTGTCATTTGTGTCGGTGCTGGCCACAAGCTAAATCTCGGCAACCATCGATTATTATATATAGAGAGTATATAGGTTATATATATATATATATATTATATATGAGCAGTTATATATTATATATACATATATGCTAAGGCGCGTGTGGTGGGACTTGAATGTGTATTTACTATACATAAATACACATCCTGAATAGGAATTGTGGGCTGAATATTTCTACGAAAATAAACCTACTCATTGCAGTCAAGGTAAACTGCATACTACCAAAAGTAACCAAATATACTAGAAACAAGAACAATTGTCAAATTTTCCATTCACAAATATTTAGAACAAAACTTTCAAATTATAAATTTAGAAAAATTGATGCAAAAGATTGAAATGTCTTTAAAATAGATGTAAGATTCTATTAATCGATTAAAAGTCAGTCATATATTCATCTTTAAATCAGTGAAAAGGTATATAGTGAAGAATTATAGAATCCCTGTAAATCAGTATACTTCAAAATTTATGATACCAATATGGTTTGAAACATCAATAATGATTTCTTCATAGAATTAAACGATTTCAACTTGAGATCATATAAAGTTAATCAAAACACAAAATTAATTAAATCAAGAGCAAATATTCGTATACGAAAAATATTAATTAGAAATGTACAATTAAATTTTGTATTTAGAAAACTATTCTTTAATAATAAAGAATAAAATACGTATCTGTAACCAAATATATGTTCACATTTTACAGGCAGACCACTAATTACCCTTTGCAATCTTAATATTGTGACTACACGGTCCTAAACTTTAAACCTTATTTTTAAATTTTAATTATATTTAATTGTTCTATGATTATTATTTCATGTTCCGTAAGACTCACAAATCGAAAAGATAGCAAAAGAAATTCTTGAAAGATGTGAATATCAAAATCATATAAAATTGCTCAATAGAAAAATACTAGTAATGAAAATAATCAAAATATAAAATTAGACAAAATGATTATTACAAAATTAAATGAGATTAATATCTGAAATTCTTCAAGAGACTTCTCAAGAGAAATGTTAAAATCATATCATAAATGGGTCATCATATGAGTACAAATTTGATGAAGAGAATGTTTAAAAGTCTAAAAACAATAATACATCACCCAAATAGTTTCCTATATATGTGTGTGTGTAGGAAACTATAGACATATAACTATTAGTTATACTTAGTAATTACATCACAAAAGCTGAGTTCATAAAAGATGCTATTTCTTTTATAAATAACTCCTTATGGATAATTTTAAGATTTTACGCAGGTATTATGAAAACAAATGAAGTAAATACAATTTTTGAAGAAGTATTCACTACTGACTTATATATTCAATCATAAAATCAGAAAATTTCTTAAAAGTATTTGTAGAGTTGTGTTTAATCTTGTTTGAAAATAAAGGTTTATTATTTTTGCTATGTAAAAATTTAGTTTAGTTAGTGTGTTTGTCTCATATTAGCTGTAGTCTAAATGATTAGCAGAGGCAGATCTCATAATTCAAGTACTCGTATAGGTTAAGATGCATGGAACATTATTTAGGAAACGATATATTGTTTTTACTCGTGGGGAAAAGTTTTTGTACTATTAAAATAGCATGGATATATGGAAATATTTTTTTAATAAGAACTTCAATTAGTTCTTGATATTAAGATGTTACAGGGTTTAATAAGTATTTTCACTGTTTTGCTTAAATCCTTTCTATTACTTTTTAAACCATTTCTCTGCATTTAAAATTTTTAATGTTTGGAAATTTTTAAAAATTCAGTTTAAATAAAAAGAAATTATATCGGACTTTCCTTAAAATGACATCTTGTTGAGTGATATTGTGACGGCTGGCTTTTTCTACCTGACTCTTGTGCCATAACTCAATCAAATATAACTAACACTAAAAGTCAATAACCACGAGGACAGACACTAGACAGACAAACCTCGTACAAACTATTTATTCAATAGCCTTGCAGTATAAAGTTTGATAGATACCTGCTCTCCTGGATAATACCCTAGATAGATTCACCCATTCAACTAATACCGAATTAATAGTGTCTTACCAAAATCTTCCCCGCTGAGGTTGACTTGATTTCTTGACTCCTCTATGATCACTATCGCCCGTAGCAACACTTGATCTTGTCTACCGCCTGTAAGGCATATGCTCAACGCTAGTGCCACTCGACATCTATCGTCTAAATTTCGCTTTGCTTATATACTCTAATATCCAGCTCATTTAACTTTTATCTCTACCTGCTTCTAAATTGCCTAATCATGTTTCATTTTAGTTGGGAAATAATTGTTTTTTGCAGCAATCAATCTCAATATAGTCCCCATCGTTAGTGAAGAGTAAATCGTGAATAGCCCAACGTCACAACATTACTTCTGTAAATTATCAGATTTACGAAATTAAATGCCTTCAGTATTGATGTTTGAATTACTAGGGTGGTTCTAAAGTACTTGTATTTGAAGACAGATGGCACCATTCTCTTAAGTTTGTATTGCCATTAGGATCAGCAATCTGTTAAACGAAGTTAAAACAAATTTGACACTTACTCATAATTTAGTTCTGATTTGGTAGTCATTTGCTTCCAAATGAAAAGTCGTTTGCTGTCTCTTCAAGTTGTCAATACTATTTTGCGTTCAGATGTCACCTTTGATAATAAATGAATTCAATGTTATACACCGGAAACAAATCATCAACCACAACAATTGTTGCTTACCGTGAATATGCTCCAAAGAAAGCGAGGATGATCTCAAAGTTCAGAATAATTTACGAAAAAGAGTTTTCGAGGTCACGACGTCACGATCATGAATACGAGTAACTGAGACTTAGCTATCTAGTCAGTCATGATGCTTACTAAAAACAAAGTATTTTCGATGCAACGAGTGCCTTCTCTTAGATTTTCCTAGGATTTATTGAACGACCCTCGTATGTATGTTAAAAATATAATAGATTTTAACTAAGAATACTCTATGTGTAAGTCTACGATCTAGACAACAAATAAATTTCAATTTTAACAAATGATATAATGAAATTTGTCAAATGATAGAATACTTTTACGTGATCATATTCTCAGAGAATGCCTAAATAAAACCCAGTCCTTAGCAATAAATGCTGCATTTTTCATTTAATTTCCTTTAATAACAGGTTACCAATTATTAGTATTTCTGACATGTATTACATTATTAGTATCTATAATAATTATTTAATGTGAACACACCAATGTATGCTCGCGGTATGATACTATATTACTTAAAAATGATGTAATTGATGTTAGTTTAACTCTTTAATATGGCCTCAAAATTACAAAAATATAATAAATGTAGTAAATATATAATTATATATTGATAATTTAATTAACTACCGAGGGCACAATACAAAAATACCATTTATAATTTACAGATATCAGACACACAGGAAATATGTAGAATTATTCACGATACAAATTATATACATAAACAAAGAAACTCAAAACATACAATAGTAATTATAATAATAAAAACAAAAAGGATGCATGAAAAAAATTAAATATTTAACAAATTTGACACAATATGTTTAATAACTGAATTAGATACATGATTTATCGTTCAAATATTCTAATTTATATAATGATAAATATTAATGTATTAATCTCTTAAATACATAAATGCTAAATCAATAGCTAAAAACTCTTATTTTTAAGCATAAAATTTGACGAATACTAAATGAATTATTCATATTAATTTAGTGAAAAAGTTATTGTCTGTTAAAAGATTATATATATCTGATAAAAAGGGAGATGTAGTTCTAGCTATTTTTATTCAGTAGTTGTTAATATTTAATGAAAGCTTTCAAATGTATATTTTATTCTGTCTTTGTATTTGTTAGGATTCTATAATAAATGGAAAAATCTTAGAAAATTCTGAGTTAAAAAGCTTCGTTTAGACACATTGGAATAAAAATATTCAAAAGTTTTAACTTAATAGCCTTGTCTTTTTAATACTCTAAGCCGTTTTTTTATAGTTTTTATTTCTTCATTTTAATGACAAAATGTCTATCAACAGAAAAACAAAGAAACTGTTAAACATAAAATTTGAGATTATACAGTAACCGTTATTCATCAAATGTGGAATATATTTTTTCCAAAATTCATTTAAAGTAAAAATGTGAAATGAAATTTAGTAATGATGTATAAATAAAAAAAATAGAAACAAATAAGTACCAAGCAATTTTAAAGAATTCCCAATTCTGAAGACTTCTATATTTATTATTTGACATTTTTTTTTTCTATCTCTCTCAAAAGGAAACAGTTTCTTCAAGCGCTTTAAATTCCTTTCACTCTTTTTAATTCTCTATACGATCACATTTTACTTAAAATTTACGTTCGAATATATTTTGTATTATTTAATTCTAATGTATAACACCTGGAAATGTAATCAAGTAATTGTGTAACCCGTTTATGAGTCTTAAAGACTTATTGTGATTTTTTTTTACTGATGGGTTTCTTTATTTTGAAAAACATACTCATAAATGTATTGGAAAAAAACGTATGAATGTAGCTTACACAAGATAACCTCAATTTCTCGATTACTGACTTACATTAAGGAAGAGCTAAGCATTAATGCATCATAATTTATTTGAGCTAAATTATTTGCTAAAAACATTTGATAGGAGTGAAATAGAATATTTGCACAAATTCATAAATTAGAACAAATAAACATGAGATGAGCTATTTTATATTTAAAAAAAAATAGCACATTTATTCGAACTTGCTATATATATTATATATATATTTCATATATATATATATGTGTGTGTGTGTGTGT
>BMAW01034723.1:0-26566 GCA_019974015.1 Nephila pilipes | reverse complement strand
ACGGACATTTGGAAATATATTATTTTGGTATGAGTCCGTAGGATGATAGATTGATAATTTCTCCATCAGAACAACAAGAATAAGGCAATGAGTTTAAGTATTTGATGAAAAGAAATTGTACAAAGTAATGAGATGGGAAATAAATGCATCAGGTATGTGTCAAAATACCGCCATATGAATTATTACAATGGAATTCAATAATTTTTCAGGATAGAAGAGAATGAGGTTTTTCCCTTCCAGAAGATAGAGAGAGAAATATGGAGGATTTCAAAAAAATAATTCTTCTTAAAGAAATAATTAAATTAAAACAAAAAAGAGCTAAAATTAAATTTTCTTTAAAGTTATTAGAGATCCTTTTGCAATGTAAGAGGTAAAACTGTAAGAATACTATTTATGAACAGATTACCGTAATTAAAAAGTAACCATGATTTGAATTTTTTCTCTGATCCTTCTATATATGTATATCTGTGTGTGTTTGTATATTGAAGAACAAATTACTATGTATTATTGCCGAAAAAAGTTAAGTGTATTATTAATTGCTTATTGTTAACAACTGAGTTAAGAATAACTTTTAAACTCAGCTTTAAATACGTTTTTAAATGAATTATGAATGAGTTTGCATTGTATATTTATTTAAAGAAGAAACTTACATTTTCTGAATCTTTGTGCTTCAGATAGCTTCTCAAACGATTAATACGTACATTTGTGAACATTTTAATAAAGTCAGAAATAAATAGGAATTTTTGAGATAATGGTAAAAGTTTATGATTCAAATTGCTCAAATGAACTAATGGTATGGAAACATCCTTTGTGATTTTACTACACGAAACAAATGTTTTGAAAGTTATTTGCATTCCTTCATATGTAACCCCATTTCTTTAATTGTCGTTGTCTTTAATTAACATTTGTGATAGTATTTCAAAGGATGTGTCGCATGCTAAAATATAAAACATCTAATTTAATTTATTTAGGAATAATCTATTTGTTTTATTATGAATATGCTTTTCTTGCAAAATTTGCTAAATAGACTTGTAAGTTTTAATCACATTATATTGGGAAACAGAATCTTGGAAAAGTGATTTTGAGTGGAATATAGATTGTTACATATTAATATAGATTTACCCGAGAAATTTTTGCATTATAAATATTTTCACAGTTCCAATTAAATACACATTCAATATACAGTAATAAGCAATCTCCTTATAAGAAAGAACACCAATATTATGCAAAATACTTCGCTATAAAATTTATAAACATTATTCATTTTAGTCGAAATGTGAAACTTAAAATTAGTATTTCTAAATTTTATTTCAAGTAAAACCACGTATTTTTATCGTCTTTCGCATGTGTTTACAATAATCTCTGTGTCCTTTCGGAATGAGAATAAATGAAGTTCCCAAGAATCTTGGAAAGTTGTGATCTATTTATCACTCTACTGAAAAAATAAATTTTCTTTCTCTTTAGTAATTAATCTTATAATTTTTATGCAGGAATGAGAAATTGTGTAAGATAAATCGTCACAGGTGTATAAATTTCTCTTGTTGGAAGGAAAAATAAGGAATTATGATTTTGAGGAAACTGTTTTATACATATCCAGTAAACAAAATTCATATAATATTAAAATAAACATCAATTTTTTATGAATTTATAGAATATTTTTCAAATATTACAATAAACATAGATAATCCTTTATCATTAAGTTATGATTTATCTCATCTTTATTGAGTTAATTTTATAACTTAGCTGTACTTCAGAAAACATTTGCATCCGAGTATGGTCAGATATTCTGTTATATACTGTTTCATCTTAAAATTCATTGTATATGCTAATTTAGTTTTGCCACACACATTGCTTTATGTAACCTTTAGGTGCTCTATTGTTAATATTTTTCCATGCAATGATTGTTGTTTATTTCTTTGATAGATATTTAATGTAAGTATTGTTTCATGATATTTATCCAATAGTAATGTCAGTTTCTGATACACTTCAAATAAATTACACGACATTCAATAAGACTTGGAAAGCATGTGCTTATCAATATGCGCTTATCTTATCATTATCAAAATTGCATTTAATTTCAGTTGATAAATGTCGCTAATAGAATGATGTTAATAAATATATATAAATAAATTTGATAAGAATGTTGTTAGAAAACATAATATTTTAATTTTTTTTTATAATTTTATCTGCAAGTTGACCGAAATTGGTATAATGTAAGCTTTTAAACTCAAGGACCATTACGTATGGATATGAAGAATCATTTTTGTAAAGTATAACAACATTAACTGTATGTAAGATTTGTTATAAATTTAAAAACTGACTCCATCTTGAATAAAAGTATATTATGGACCTTAGAAGCAATTACGAAACAACTTAAGTGGCTTAAAGAAGTTTCTACTCCTCACTTTTATTAAAAGCAGAAAAAATTAATATGATGACAATGGTTTACCATTGTCATACCACCACAAATATACCATATTCGAAAAAATTGATGACACATTGATACACACACAGACAGACACATACCAAGAGAAATACATAAAAAAGTTAAAACTAACTGAAATTAATTAATTCATCGAGTAAATTAAATGGTTGGAATGCAGTTTAGCTCAACCATCCTTGGAGTCAGGAATTATTTGGCGGTTTTTTTTGCCAAATGACTTCGCGGACTTAACGTTGAGCCTTAACGTTGAGCCTTAACGCGGACTTAACGTTGTTGAAGTTAGACAATTTTTGAAATAGTGCCAAGGGGTTGGGCTAAACTGCATTATTAAAAAAATGAAGAAGAGAAAAAAAAGAAACGGAGGTGACAAAAGACCTCTAGTCCCCTGGTCGTAAAGTTCAGACCATGACTTTCATCAAAAAAAAAAGAGAGAATATAAATTCCATTATAGTGAAGATGAGCAAAATGTTATCTTTGAATAGTTGTCTTCAAAAATTTGGGACTAATTCCCTTTTTGGATTTGAATGTTTACATTGAATATGGATAATCATTTCTGGGAAAGTTAAATGCTTCATTTTCAACCTTTTCTGTTGTGCTTTTGTGTGAGACTATTTTCAAAATCTTGTGAACAGTGAGATTAATTGTATGATCAATTATTTTACTGTTCAATTTGTAAGAGTAATTAATATTTTTCATGTATAGGTGATGTTTGTAATGATTGAAAATATCTAAAGAATGTAAGCGTGACGCAAAATACTCCTATCGCTGTTGGAATTTACATTAAGGTTAAATCTATATTAAAACTGCAATTTCAGGTTTAGTAACCATTGACTTCGACTATCGCAACTTAACGGGATTTGAATGTAATTTTTTGAATATGTGATTCTTTCATTACAAAATCCATTTTTTTGCGCAGACGAATCCAATTATTATAAATAGCTTACATCACAAATATTTCACACTGATCTAATAAGTATATTGAGATTCATCAGAGGAAATCCCTTTGGAGGTGTAATATTAAATAGCTTTACTAAATTACTCATAATATTTTTTCTCTTTTTTCAAACACCGAATAATGAATGGACCTCTAAATGCATATTTAGACAAAATATTTCTTTTAGTACGGAGGGAATTTGCCTTTATGTCATGATACCCTCAACTCAAAAAAATTAATATTTATTAACTTTTGATATGTTTATAATTCAAAGTGTTTCCATAACACACACACATTCCATCATTCAAAACCTTTCAATTAACATTTTTAGAAATTTGTAATTTTAAGTAATTTCAAAATTAGAAATTGTGTACAAAATAAATATACAGAGTCGATGATGAAAGAATGCTGCACAAGACAATAGTTATTCATGTTAATTAACTGAATTAAGTCATAAATTAAATCATATTTTAATCTAGTTTCTCTCTAATATTTAATAAGGATAGCAATTTAGTCTATTAACAATTAAAATTTAAAAATTTATTAATATTGTCCCTTTGTTGACGAAATAATATAATAAAATATACGCAAGGAGAAGAATCCCCATGAAATTTAAAAACTTAAGAAAGAAAATTATTTTTCAGGATCAATCCAACAAAACAGCATATCGAGGTCTCCTTTGCAATCAAACCTCAGAAATCATTTTAATTAAAACTCTTCTCAATCTCGGAAACAGAAAATCATTGAAGGTGAAAAAAACAGTGTTTGAGATTCTGATCTTGTCTTGTTGCACTTCTCTCAGGGGTGAAGTAATTCTATACTCTAAAAATACTAATTTAGAAGCTCACAATCACGACATTCTCATCAAAATCGATTGAAGGAGTTTTCCCTTTCGTCGCATCATATATGCAGAGTGATCTGTGGTGTGACGAGAAAACTCTGCGGTTACAGAAAACTAAATTGAGGACTGAAATATGGTGCTGCATATTGGAACCGAAAATTATTCGTACTTGTTTGCAACATCAAATGTATGAATTGAGAATATGTACCAGAATTATAAATTCAGATAATTCAGCGCAATGAATATTCGCATTGAATTTTGAGAACTTGTTATACAGTTTGATAATTCCGAATAGTTTCATTTTCAAAAAGAGCATAAGTATTATTTTGTCTAGAATTAAGAAACTGATATTTTTCTTAATGTATGAGGTGGTATTTAATTCATATTTCAGGTAAAATATTTTCCTTGTGAAATTACGTATTTCTTATTTATTTGAACATTTTTCGAGAATATTTAAAATATATAGAAATTTGTATTATTTTTTTTAAATAAATATAGTTTTAAGACAATAACATTCTTAAACCCGTTGTACACAATATAAGGTATATTTTCTTATTCATTTGCATAATAAATTGTTTTGGAAATAATTAGTAGGAAAGTTGCTAGCAACATACTCAATAGCGGGTATACTGAAATTAAATATTAAAAGGTTTAAAAAGCATTATTCATGAATATGTTGTTATTAACTGAAATGTACTCTACGGTACTCAGTTAAAAGATTCAAGCTTTTTCATATATGTTGAGCAAAATTAATTTAATTTATCAAGTCATTGTAAAAGTTACTTCCATCATTCATATTAAATGCTTAATATTTAGATGAAATTTTCCTTATTATCCAAACTGTCCACACAAAGAAACGCTAATTGGTAAATCGTTCTTTCTTATTTTCTTTTGATTATCGAGCTCATTACCGGTAAAAATTGCCATAAATAGTAACACAAATACAAATATTATTCAGTTAGCTTTTGAAAATGTATCAGATTGTAGAATGTGTATAAAGAAGAAAGTACATTTTTTCATTTATTAAAATCATTTTATTTATTATTGTTTTATTTATTAAAATTTATTAAGAATTTTACTATGTTTATTAGATTTAAAAACATTGATACATTCATTTTTAAGAAAACTGGTCGAAGGTTTATAAATTATTTTTCACTTCTTTAAGTTTTAATAGATGACCACTGTAAATCTTAAAAGTAGGGATTATGCAAGCTAAAAATACTATGGGCTATCAGAAATGAATTAGCTTACAGCTTCTGTAGTTATAAAATCAGGAGATAAAATTTCATTTTCAAATAAATAAAAAATAAATCACTAACACTGGAATAGCTCAAGCAGATACGAGTAATTAGCTCAAATGTCTCAAATTCAAAATCAATCAATTACTTAATTTCAAATCGTTTAAACTAATTTCTCTGTTTACTGCTCAACATAGACTTTCCTCAAAAGACATGCGTAAAAAGTCCCTGCAACGATGTAAAAGTTCCTTCTACGCTGTATTACTGCTGCTTTTGCTCAAAGGTCTCCTCTCATAATAAGAAATATGTATCATATTATGTTCAATACAGAAATGTGCATTGCAGAAGAATCAGTGTCGATTAAGTAACATCTGAAAATTATAAAACTCTAAAGATTATTGTTGATCTTTACAATTTTCACTATATTATAAGAAGTTTGAGAAATGTTTCCTTCATTCCCACTTATGTATTTGTGTTACATTCCTTGCTATATACAGGCATGTGATACCACTATTTTTTATGATATATTATGTATTTTGGAACAAGCATATATTTGGAATCTAGAACCTGTCAAGTGTAGATTAATTTCTTAAATTTGGAGTTTCTTTTAAAGCCGTAACAGTTACGGGAAAAATAAATAAAGAAAACAGTTGTATACATTAACAAAGTCTTCCTTTACATATAGTATATATTCACACTAATTCAAAACCGCTTTTTCACATTTATATTTCTGTCTTCCTTTGTATAGATAAAGAAACGTTTATTGTTGATTTAACCGGCAGAACGATATACAAATACAGGTATTATTATAAAATTATAATATTTGTACGATATCTAGGTACAACAATTTTTGTTACACAAAATGTTTATTTTTTTACACAGAATGCTCTCTAAATGATCTGAGTTACAATGTAATAAAATTTAGATTTAAGTCTTTAAATTTGTTTATAAGTCTGTGGTTGTTTTTTCAATTGTAAAAGCTTTAAAACTTTTTGAAAATAGTTTGCAATTTTTACCCTTTGTAACATTAGAGTTTAAAAGTTTCATATATATGATGTAAGACCGTTCTTGAGCTAAACCGTCATTGTATCACATTAGAATGTGCGGGAAATGTTTGTAGAATGTTTAAGATTTTTTTTGATATTCTAAAAGGCATATTTCTTGGCAATTTGTGAATATTTGCTTCAAAACAGATTATTTTAAATAAGTTAGAATGCAAACATCAGTTCATTCATTTACCCTTTTTGTTAGTTAATTTGAATTATAATATTCATTTTTCTATTGATTATTTTTTTTACCATTCTATATTATAAAATAATCTATCGAGCGGAACGATTTGAAATCATTGAATTGAGTTGGATGCAGTATTATTTTGTGATTCATTAATTATACGTTTAATTATAATTCATAAGTATATTTATAATAAGTTTTAATACTAACTGATTTATTTTTACAATATTTATTTAATTTATTATTAACTTATTTACGAGCTCTTACTTGAAAATTAGATGAGTATGATAAAGGGAAAAGAAAAATGGAAAAAGATAAAGAAATATTTATAAGCCTACCATTAAATTTAAAATATATTAATTGTATCCAAAATTAATTTATAATTAAATTAAATTTATATTTTATTACACTTTATATTTAAAAGCAGTATATGTTGATTTTTTGAGCATTTATTTTCCATGTTTTGTTCCTTTTATAGAACTGCATTCTTATGATATTTTTTACGTTTCATTTATGAAAAATAGTAACAAGTAAATTTATAAATTTACCACTAAATTTAAAATGTAATATTTGTTTTTAAAATTAAAGTCTGATTATATGATAACTAATTAACTCATAATGTGATTGATTATTTAAAAAATCATTTCCAGCATGCGTTAAATCACGGAATTTATTTAAATAAACTGAAGTTTGGGTTAAATATGTCATAATTTCACAACAACTTCATCAGTTATAAAAATATAGTAATTTTGTACTCCTGCTTCTTGAAACAAGTGTTTTGATCAAAGCATTTTATGCAATTACAACAAAAATTAATTCATTTCTCTCTCTGGTATCAATAAGAATAAATACATAGTTCTTTTCGAATAAAATTTATATTATATATATTTCTGTCTTTGTACTAAATTACAAAGCAAGAAAGTTTTAATTTTTATTATTTGGTTCACCTTATTTAAATTGAATATATTCACTCTATGGAAATTCTTAATTGGAACAACCTCTGGATTTAATTTGTGTTGAAAAAAGTAAGAATCTGAGAACAATCTTAAATATATATAAATTCAACAGCCAGTAATATATATTTTGTATTTTATTTTATATAATAAGAAAAGATGTTCTTGAAAAACTCAGTTAAATTTGTTTCTAAAAATGCACGTTTTAATGAATTAAAAAAACAATATAACGTGGCGGAAAATTGTATTTAAATCACTTCAGAAAATATAAAATGATCCTTATGATTTTTAGTAAGCTAAAGTAATGAATTTATAATAAAATAATTTAAAGGAAAATACAATACTTTCTTTACAAATTTGTTAGTGAATTTTAAAACTTGTACTCCAGATTAAGTGATATATATAATTTGATAAAAATAATTCTTATGCACAAATATCGATATTTTAGATATTTTATTATTACTTAATCAATAATTATTTTTAATATTATGAATTAAATTTAAAGATTATTAAGTATATTTCTTTCAAATATGTTTTAAAACACGCAATACATCTATGTTCATAAGAACATTTTGGTTTCCTTTATTTGTGCCTTGCGATCAGTAAAAAAAGGGTATTTTATATTTTAATAAAAGAATAAAATTATTAAGTTCCCTCCCCCCCTCAATCAAACTTACCTAGAAATGGTTTTCAAATGTACTCTATGAACTTTTGCATGTATAAAACACAGAAAGGGATTAAAAAAAATAATAATCAATTTCAATTTTATTGTGAACGTTTATATGTTTGAAACAGAAAAAAACCTATAATAGTTTAAACTATAATTTAGAAGACTTCCCTTTAATTTTTCAAAATTAGATTTATATTCACAAGAGTTTGATTTAATGAAATGTTCACTAATACATATCCTGAGAAACTGTTGATTTTTTATTAGTACGCAAAATACCGTTTCATTACAACTAGTTGTTTATGTACGACTTTATTTTAAGTTAAAAATGAATGAATTCAGCATAAAAATCCATATTTGCATACATTAAAAATACTCCAAATGTAACACTTTATTATAATAAATATATTAATATATCTGTTAAATAACTAATTTGTGTTGCAAAAAATTAATTTTTTTTGCAAAGTAGAATTCTTATTTAAATTCACCTTCAAGGCATCAAATACCTCTTTAAAATGAAGTCGCTCTTCAATTTCCAATTCCTTATTCGGTATCCATCAAATTAGTTTTGCTCTAAAAATTTGATTCCGTCAAGCGGAAGTTTTATTTTCCCGCTGGGGAAAGAGGTGTGTGTTCATGACAGTGACAAAATATTTTCTTTTTAAAATACAAATGTAACTACTGAAAGGAAAGGAAAATAACATAATGATTTAAAACATTTTATCAATAAACATAGAACTAATTTTGAAGATTTTCTTAATGAAATCAGTTACCCCTCACCATGAATATTTCAGCGTCGTAAAAATGTTTGAAAATTATTTAACATCTTTTAAAGAATTACAGCTGAAAATGCAGTTTCCTGAAATATTCTTCAATTGGTGCTTAAATTGCTTCGTGAACTATTTTTAATTGGTGATGTAAACAGTCACTGACAATAGTTTACTATTCTAAACTATATTTTAAGTTTTAACAATGTATACAATTAAATCGTCACAATTTACTCATGTTTAAATTTTCGTACTAATTAAGTGCTTATGGAATTTAAGTTTATTTGTCAGAAATCACATGTATTTTATATGTATTGTTATGATGTATTATTTTTAAATTCGCATTTTATATGTTTCAGTAGTAATTGTTAACAACACATAAAATTTTTTTATCGATGATTGTACGTTTCCAAATTCTTTTCAAAAACATTATCTCTGAGATATTAATATCGAAGTTTAAAACTTCTAGTATAAAATTTGTTCCACGTTTTCGAAATATATCACTGTTAGAATTTCCTGTTATATGAATAATTCTTTTAAAGAAAATCCTATATAACATTTGTAAGCCTATTTTTGTTTAAATTGTATTTACTAAATTCTTCAGTTATTGGAAATTTTCGTTTTTGTAAAAATAATATATACATAAAGTAATATGTTTGAAATATTTGTAAGAATATTTAATATTATAATGTAGACATAAGGTATGTTGATGAAAAAAGAATTTTAATTCCGAGTTTGAATACTTGCCAATAACTGATATCTTCTTATACACATACAGACACACACACACAGATATATATATAGTAGTCATTTGTATTTAAGTTTTCTATGTAAGTAAACATATATTTTCCAAGTAAATTAAAGAATACAATCAAATAAGAATATAACTTAGTATAAAGTTTAATGCCAATAAACAGTATTTTGTTAGCTATTGTACCTGAATATGATATTTTTCAATTATATAATGACTTGAACATATTTCATTAAAAATCTTTAAGGAAAAACATTTCTGATTTGTTTTAATTTTTTTTTAATTTTATGCAATGAAATAAAGCGCATTCTTCATTATAGTTTTATTAAGTACATTTAAGTGTCTCAAGCAAGCAAACAAAGCTAAAACGTTTGTAAAAACTTGAAATGTATAAGTTTAAGATACAATCAAATTGAAGTTTTACACAACAAATAAATGTGTATAGAGCTTAAATATACTTTGAATTTCTAAATGCTAGTATTTTCTAAAGTAACAGTTTACGTTTTGAGTTGTTTTTTAGTATTACAAGACAGAAGATCTTTAATTTTATACATTGTCTGAAGATTTTTTCTTTGTATTGATTGTTTAGAAATAATTACCAAAGTACATTTTCATTATATGTAAGGAGCAAGTAGAATTTTTCAACTGAAATAATTATGTTTAAGCTTTGTGTGAAACACAAATATTTTAACAAACAGTTTTAAAAAAAGAAAACTTCAAACTTTATGGAAATGTTTACTTTCTGACAGATAAAATAAATCCTACTTACTTTTCTTTTGAAATGACAGATTTAAGATAAGTTTCCAAAGCATCTACGCAGAAAAACTTTTAAATAAACGGCTTTGTGTTTGTGTTCTTTTATCCAAATTGCTGAAGGTGGTTAAGGGACTATGGTTAAGCATAACTTTGCAAAAGAGAGATAGTTATTTCTTTAAAAGTCAAAAATAGTATCACTTTTGTCCGTCTCGACGCTCAGACAAAATTCATTTTCTTTATTTTCTAAGATATACAAAATGGTGTCTGGAATTCATTTTTACACTTTTGTGTACAAAACAACTGTATAAATAATTTTCTTTTTCTAACACAGTTAAAAGTATAGAATAAAATGGACGACATAGCTAACCCATTTTTTTTTAAAAAAAGTTACTATTGTGAATATTAATTTCCATTAATCGGTTAGGATAAAAATTAAAATTCCTCTCGTGAAAGAAATTAGCGTATATTAAAAGGGTTTTATACATATCTCATCTATTATTCCTGTGTAAAATCATTTTGGGATAAAAAAAAAATAGAAGAACTGCATTGCATTGTATTTTAATTGCTTTAGTTTCGTTTTATAGAAATAATTATGTATTAAAATATATAGAAAAAGAGTTTTCATTTTAAAATAATGATGACAGTTTTGAACTATTTGATTCTTGATTTGATACGCGGTTGCAATATTTCCAAAGTATTTCTCAAACATTTAGAAACTTCTTATTGATAAATAACTTAACCAAGTTTCTGAAATATGCTTTGAAAGAAATTTACGCTTTCGAATAAAAGAAAAACGTTTTCCTGAGATAAATTACTTAAATGAATAATTTTCTCTCATAGTGACATATTGGTTATTTTTAATTTTTTTAAAATTTAAAGATGTTTAATTTTCTTATTATATTTTATTATGTTTAATTTATATATTATGGCAGTATATATTGATTTTTTTTGTACATTTATTATACATGTTTAGTCCATTTCATAGACTAGCATTCTTATAAAGATATCTACGCTTAACTTATGAAATATGCAAACATTAAGAACTAACATAAAAATACTATTGTGAATGAATTTTTCAAAATATGAAAATATTTGTTTAATACAAATCGTAAAAATATGCTGGACATAATTTTAAATTACATTAATTGCATCTTTATTTGTTGGGATAGTATAAGTATTATTTTAATGCAGTGAAAACTCGATAATTGGAACTTTGTGAACTCGTAATTCTCAGTAAGACGAAGAAAATTGCCATTCACTTCCGATTACTCCTTAAATACGAAGTATCTTGAATCACTTTGCAATTAACGAAATATTATTTCCTTGTTAAGTTGCATAGTACATGTTCATACTCTATAACTGGAAGTTAAAAATCAGACTCAGTGTGTTTTAGTTAGTAGTCTAATGATACAACACCGTCAATTCACTAAGCTGGAAGCAATAAAATTGAATATTTTTTCCGCGAATTCACAGAACCGTTTCATGCTTTTATTCTATTGTAGTTTATATAATTACTTTTCCAGTAATTACTCTCTACACATATGTATATGTTACATCTGCATTTATTTTGATTCATTGCTTAAAAGAAGTTTATTAACAGTCTGTACTTATTTGGGTGGCTAACAAATATTGTTATAATATAAGTCCCAAACGGAAGTTCAACATATTAATACTATGTGAAAAGTTGAACGCTATCAACATAGTAAAAAGTGGCTTGAAAGGCATGCAGTTCGATACGAATTGCTATCAAAAGCTAGGCCAAAATAATTAAGAATGAAGCCGAAATGTTGCTAAGATAAATGAACTTACTTTTTGTAGCTGTATAGTTGTACATTATAATTTATTTAAAAAAATAATTTAAATTCACTTTAAGTCAGTTTATTTAACTATGACTCTACAATTAGAAAAAATATTGTTAAAAGTAGTGCCTTAGTATATCGAAATTGTAGCCATTACAATCTTTGTATCTTGAAATATTTGTTAAATTTACAACTCACTAACTCGAAATTTTTAGCATTTCTCTAATGATTTAAGTTTTAAGTTTCTACTGTATTTTTAGCTTTATATTAGATGAATTTCAAATTTATAAATAGAAAGTTTGATTAATTTTTGTCAATACGAAAAATTAACTTTTAAAAAGCATTTAATATTTGTTACATTTTTAAGAAATGTTTTACACATATTGTTTTAGTGTCAGTTATAGAAATATCACTAGATTTCACTTCATGGCTCTGTTACTCAAAAATGAGAAATATTTTACACCATATACCTCAAAACCTAAAGATCTTAAATAAACTATTTAAGAATACTTTTTAACTTAATTCTTAAGTATTTCTAAAGAAAAAAGAAACAAGATTCATTAAGATGATTAACACATTGGGAAATAAAATCTTAAAAGTGAAAAAAATTTATTTGACTCAAAATTAAATTTTAATTTCATAAATATAACTTCATAATAACTTCATTGAAGTGAAATATTAATCCAAAAGTATATGCTTTTCATTTGTAATTAAATAATTTTTACTGCGATTAATAAAAATAAATGCTATTTAAATACTAAAACAATGGTAAAGTATTTCACGAGAAACATTAAAAATATTCAGTAGTATAATTAAACTACTAGCTTTTAAAGATGCTTTACCATGTAGTAAAGTAAATAGCAGAAACTTGTCAGGTTTTTTATATATACTGTATATGAGTTTAAAAAAATTAAATTTACTGTTGCTTTGGTGCATATATAGTGCAGAATTCAGTAACCAGTGTACCCTAATTGCAAAAAAAACTATAATCCGATTGACAGATAATGAGCATGGATGATAGTTATGGGTACAAACTTTCTATGCAGCTTCAAACTCTCTATGCCAGAGTTCACCAATTGAGTGGCAAGTGATCCGAGGCGAGTCAGTTTCCCAGCAAAAATATTTAACATTTTACATTGAGAACGCTCAGTTTGGGATAACAATCTGGTAACTGCAGTCTAACAGGCTAGCCCAACATGAACCTTCAGTTATTCATCATTTTGTTGAAAGATAAATCCATTAAGATCTCGAAGATATAGCACAGATATTGACTTAAGCACATCAGAGATTTAATTATGACTGCTCAAAGTAAAGGCTACGAGAACAATAAATATCTGACAGGTGGAAAAAAGGACACTCTATAGAATCGATCAGAGTTATTGCCCCATATAACGATTGCAAATGGAGGCTAAAAACTTTCTTTTCCTTCGCTGTTTCAGCACGAGTATACATCAATCCTGATGCTGTTCTAAGAACCTGGATTCACCAGAAAAGACGAAGTGGTATTATTCATATGTCCTTAATCATTGTTCAAAACTTTTCTGTAGCCATTCTTGTCTCTAATGCAGTATCAAGAGAGGTCGCAACAAAAGTCTCCTTGCTGACAGTCCTTAAATGCGCAAACAACATCGCACTGTCCATGTGGACACTTGACATTTTGTAGTACGAGCCTAGTTCCTGACTCAGAGTACGTGACAAAGTTGCATTATTTCTCATGGCTACGAGTACAACGTTTCTGTTGTTTTGGGTGTTGGTGACTGGCAATACTGAAATCTTTCGTGGTATTCAATTCCAGGGCAATTCAGTTTCCTATTAGCTTGACAATTATGTGATCACAACCAATGAAAGAAGCAATACTTTGGAATAATTTGAGCAAATGATGGTAGGATTTTTTTTTTTTATATCGAGGTATGACATGATCTTTACGCAATGATCCCTCCTTTGAATGCTACTCACAAATGAAAAACCATCTGAAAAAGTTTTCGATTTATAAAGACTGCAGATGGCATTAATCCTGAGTTTCACGAATATTTTAAATGATTTACTTTCTATATTAGAAAATGAGATTATTTCACACAAACATTCCACAAATTCAGAGACAATTTAAGAATAAACTGTTCACATGTAGCATGTAAAAAAATTTATAATTCTCTTATCGATTTTATTCATTGCATCAGTTATTCCACATTTATTCAAATTGTTTGTTACAATCACATTAATTTTGATTACATTTTTAATTCAATCATAGTACTGAGAATAATTTTATGATCTTAACTCGGTTAAATGATTCAAGCCTTCACCCAGGGATTTCTACTTTTTGAATAATTACTTCTTGCTAGAAAGATTAAAAGTAGACTCGATAAGTTGATGATGAGAACTGTTCTTCTTTAATGTAAAAGTTCCCCACTTTTAGTGATTCTTTCGGAAGATCAATGTGCGTTAGAAACTCAGGAATGCAATTACCCTACAGATAAGTTAGGCTGAAAGTTAACTCAGATCCCATCACCTTAACCAAAACTAAAATGATCTTGCAGATCAGACAAAGATTAAACTACTTTTACAGCTTGAATAATTCTCACCCAAAGAGTTGAGCTTGCGTTTAACTATTCTGAATTAACTATCAATGTGTAACCATTGAAATTTTTACACATGCCATTATTGGAACCGTTGATGAATTGGAGCTTAGAGGATTTGCTACTCTAATAATATGTGATTTCAGTCTTTCTACGCTTTAGCTTTAGTGGCTTCTGACTTAGCTTTAGTGGCAAAATATTTAGTGGTTTTTAACTAAAAACTAAAAGCATTCATATATCATATTTGACTTCTTAATTTCGAACTAATAATTATTAATCTTCAGTTGATGTATGCATTTTATATAACATCTGATTAATAAGATATTCTAATGAAGCCAGACTTCAATAGACTGATTATTATACTTGCTACTATTGATGCACCATTATTTATATGGAATATGTTAAATAATTAGAATTAACTTCTAAAGAGAATTTATCTAATTTTAACTTCTATACCAAGTGCTTAACACTTGGTATACAAGTTATTATAATTTTTTGTTGGTTTTTGTGAATCACATTTCATTCTGACATCCATTATGCCGGCTATTAAAATGATTTTAAAATAATATTCTTCTTACCTTAAACTATGCTAAAAATGCAGCATATTTTTTTTAAAAAAAATTTTGTACGTTTAATGTTTCTCTAAAATTCAAACATTATTTTCCTCTCTGCAATATTATTACTCTTCTGCTCTTATGATTTTAATGCCCAGTTACAGGGAATAATTTCGTACTATGGGTCATCAATTTATTTAAATTCTTCATACATTATATGTTATAAAAATAATTTTGTTTTTCACTATAAATATATTCATATAAGTTTATAAATACTATTTTAACCATGCTTGATAGTTTTTAGGGTATTTATATATAAGCTATACTTCAATTTAAGTTACTTTTATTGCAAACAATGTAATTTAGCTCTATTTAGTTTTATTGCTATGTGTTTATATTTTATCATCAGGAGAAACTTTTATGGGGCAATTATTTTATATTATAGTCTTATTTTATTTATTTTTAATTACGTATTTCAAATGACATATAATATTAGCTTTTATAGATTTAAATAGAATTGATTCATTAGTATATTAATGAAAATATCTCCTACGACTAGAAGAAATCATAAATGACTTTCAACAGACAAGGAGGTTATAAATGCATGTAATATATATGAGTAAAGAACATTTATCAAACAATAATATTATCCTTCATCTCATTAGATACGATAGTATACTTTTTTATCATACAATATGAGAAATTCATATTAATAATGAAATACTGTCATTCTACCAGTTCTTTCAGTGATGAGATAAAGATTTTTTACCGACGTCAAATCTTTCAGTTCCAGAAATAAATGAAATGTACGGAAATTGGATGGGATTTTATACTTTTGACAGATTTATAAATCATTAATATCAATTTTCTTTCAGTCAGGACTAGGAAATAGGACCAGTTTCGAAAATTATCTATATCTAAGTTACCAATCAATAACTGTATAGGTTGAAAATTACTTTTTGAATATCTATCCATTATGCATGTTCTAATACAGTTTAATTGAATACTTATGTTTAAAAATATCTCTATATATGCCTAATTTTATTATTTTATTGCTGTTTTGGTGTCTTGCATGACATTTAATTAGAAAGTATATTTATATGATACAACACAGGTTATTTTGTTACCTTTCATGCATAAATAGTTATAATACATGATAGTAAAACGTCTTCACATATACGAGTATTTATCGTATTCGTATTATTTTATTTGAGATGAGCTCAACAATATTGTAAGATATAAAAGATACATTTTCTTTGGCTTATAAAATAACTTGTTTAAATAATGTATTAATTTGGTCAGATTATTGCTATGTTAATGGTAATTTACTTTGGGTTTAATGTATTTGTTCAGTTTTTTTCTGATTTGATTTTTGATTGGTTTTTAAGACTTTGATTATTTTTAATTTAAATCTTAATTTATATTAAAATTACTGAAATCGGAGGATTGAATCCATAAAACTAGTTTAAATACACGTTCAGTATTCCAAAGTATGGAACAGTAAATATGTTACATTGTCTCTATTTTTGTTTTTCATTAATTCTTCTCTATTCTCTTGAGATTTCTATGTTTGGGGGAAATTTTGTATTTAACTAACTTTTAATTTATAATTAATGGTTTATATATTTATCTATATACACTCAACTCTTTTTTTACATGGTAGGTACCTTCCATAGAAAACCGTGCAAAACCTTTTTGTAAAAAAGTACATGCTATATATGGTAAATTTGGGAATATGTTCCACAACTTTAAGAAATCAATTAAGATGAAAAAACTTTAAATATTTTCCCAAAATACCTTAGAAAAAAAAGTAATGTGGTGAAATCCATTTTACATATTCTTAAAACAAAAAAAAATGTCTTTTTTATTACAAAAATTGAAAATTAGTCCACAGGCACATACAACACATAAAAATTTAAATTAAAATGAGGAATAAAACTAACAACTACCAACTATCCATCGCTACTTGATAACAAGCGTGCATGTTAATTGCGAACCGGATCAAAAATGCTATCATCAACAGATGTGTCAAATATGTCCTGCACAATTGCCCGCTTCGATTTATATGAAGAATTTCGTTCGTTATAACGGCCTCTGTTGGTTTTTTGTTGTCACAAAGTCTGTTATTAGCGGCTGTTTTTTTGGTTTCTGAATCCGTTTACATAATTCTTGACATTCTGCTACACAAAACTTAATTAATGCACGCTCCATACCAGAATCATGAGTAAGAAAATGTTGTTTATACGGAATGTTGTTTATCTGTTGTTAGTTTATCAGAAAAGCCTTTAGCAGCAATTTTCAACAGCTGAAGCTGCATTTCCTTTATTTAAACATTGTGAAACTCGTGTCTTTTTTGAAAACCGGTCACTCCACTTGTATTAAATATTAGTTTCTTCGTTGCCTGAAGTTGGATGTATATTCTAAGCTCTTCCCCTTTATAATTTTCTCATCAATATATATTCTTTTAATTAATAAATCTCCTATCCAAAACACCATGTGTTTTTCTGTTTTTTCTAAGATAGGATTTTGACAATAAGAAGATATTTTGGAACTGAATTTCGATCCAAAAAGTATCTTGATGAACCATGTTATTTCAAAATCGTGTAAAAAAATGAGTTGTATATATATATATATATATATACAACTCATTTTTTTACACGATTTTGAAATAACATGGTTCATCAAGATACTTTTTGGGTCGAAATTTGGCCTTTGTACAAAGGCTGACCTAAATGGATTGATCAAAAGCTACAAAACACGATCAAATTTCAAACATGCATTATTATGTATATATTTCATTGGTAATACATTGCTGGCCAATAAAATTGCAACACCATGAAGAAATGATTTGACGCACATCAAAACCACATGAATTGATTACGAGATGAATATATGCAAATGCTTAGTATTTTAGAGCATTTACACGACTTAGGGAGGATAAATGACATCTGAAGCACAGCATAAATGGAAAAGTTTTGTAACAGATGATTCATTCTGAAAACACTTTCTATGGTCAGAGTTTGCGCAGAATATCGTATTATTTCTCGCATAAGAAAAAATTCTTACCGGAAACGTTGGAATTCAAATAGAGGCAGTGTCGTTGTCAATCGGGAGAGTGGATTATCGTTCCGTGATATTGTCCGTAGTACAGGTCGAAATCCAACAATTGTCATGCGTACATGGAATTTATGGGTTACAGAGGGTCTTACTGAATGCTATGAAGGAACTCCATGCCCTCCCGTGTCTAACACCCGAGAGGACATTCATATTGTTAGGTCGGCCCTGCAAACCGTACAACTACCTCATGGACCCTTATTCAAGAAATGTGCATGTTTGTATTACACCCAGTATCTGCTTGTAATGTGCGGCGACGTTTGCAGCTAAATTTATTGGGTCTCTTGATTATATTATACTTTGAAGCACATTGATATGTCGAGTGCTTAATTTCATTTCATTGATATGTCAAGTGCTTAATTTTAAATTCTGAACACAGAATTTCAATGATTCTTTTTTTTATCCCTAGATACATGGCTATAATGCATCCTTTGAAACCCAGAATGTCTCGAACGACAACTTTGAACATAACTGTCTGGATCTGGATCCTCAGTGTAATTCTGTCTTTCCCAAATCTTCTGTACTCAGTGACAAGGATTGAGACTTTTGTAAATGGAGACCACAGAGTAGTCTGTTATATGGAATGGCCGGATGGACCTATGACTCAAAGCAATGATGAATACATGTGAGTATCTACTTTCACGGAAATCTTCAGTGTTTCCCTTGTTAATTGTATTGAATAAAATAACACGAAAAAGATTATCAGAACTGAAACATAAGGGACGAAACTTGAGGTGTGCCACGAAATGCATTTTATTTCAATGATTTTATTGGATATGTAATTAAATCATTAGGAATTTGAAATGTATATTTGACACAAGGTATATCAACTGATAGGAAATTGAATTTACTCTGAAACATTTCCGAAGTGTCCTATTACCTAAATATTTGAATACATTCCCAATGTGGCAAATATGCGTACCGCATGATGAATCTATATGTTACGTGGAATGAATTATGCAGAAACGGTTTCTAGGGTTTAAACAGATTTCGAATTCAGTATATATATTTACAGCATTATGAAACTTCATGTAACAATTAATTAAACACATAACAGTAAACTGTATTTAGAGGTCTACAATATTATCAGTTATGTAGAATTTATATTTAAATCAAACATGTTTTAAAAGTTTCAATTTATTATATGAGATATATTTGATATTTACGTGTGTTAACCATATTTTACGTTGATCAACCATATAATAGTTCGATATCATATTATGCAAGATTTGGAGAGCACAAACTTCGAGGTTAAATGCTTACTCTTTAAATATTACTAATATTTATGAATAATACAACTGATATATGATACAGGTGTATGATATTCCTTGTACAAAGCACGTATTCCAAGCACATGCTACTTTTTCAAAAATATTTGGTAAGTGTGAACTTGCGGTTATACTAATATATTCATAAACTAAAACTCATCTAAATATCTGACTACATTAATGTAAAATCAAATGATAGATATATGTTGCATAAAATGTTAAAATCATTCTCATCTGGAAAATAAATTGCCAAAAAAACTGTATTCTTTAAATATATATATATGCATGCATGTAAAATATACTTCAAATATTTGTAATTTAAAACACTGTTTGTATATTTAAAAAAAGGTAAGACTGTCGATATTTATTCTTAGTGTAATATTTTTATTTCAAAATCGATTAATACAGTTTATATTATTTTGGATATACTTTGGAAGTTGTTTTTTAAATTATTTGTTTTAAAATTCGATTATTGATATGAACATTCGTTTTTACATTAATACTTAGAAGCGATAAATTGCAATAATAATAAACAAGTTCGGAAACATTTTTGACACATTTAATAATATTGAACCATAAATTATCTCAAGAAAAAATGTTTCCTTTTAAAACTGTTACACAAATATAAAAGGAAATATAATTCTTATTAAAAATTTTACATTTAACAATGCTGAAAAACTCAATTCCTGTGGTTCCATCGCATGGTTCCACAGATTCATTTCCTTTAGAGTGCTTTCTTTCGTGTGCTTTGAACAGTATCGTATAAGACTCGCTCCTAAATTCTGAAATGGATTTTGTAGATGGACTAGAATTAAATCCATAAGATTTTTAGTTAGCGCTAACCCTCAAAAGTTTCGTGTATAAATTTGACAGCTGTCGGAACATTAGTTTGTGAATTATAGCATTTTGAGTGATGCAACTTTTGTAATTGTGAAAAAAATGGATAAAAAGGAAATTCACGTGTTGATAAAATATTGCTCTCTGAAGGGAAAAAATACAGTTGAATCAAAAACCTGGCTTGATGCCGAGTTTCCGGACACTACCCCAGGAAAATCAACCATCAAGGATTGGTATGCTAAGTTTAGACGTGGTGAAATGAGCACCGAAGACGGTGAACGCAGTGGACGCCCAAAAGAGGTTGTTACTGACGAAAACATTAAAAAAATCCACAAAACGATTTTGAATGACCGTAAATTGAAATTGAATGAAATAGCAGACACTCTAAAGATATCAACTGAACTTGTACATCATATCATTCACGAATATTTGGGTATGAGAAAGCTCTATGCAAAGTGGGTACCGCGCGAGCTCACTTTTGACCAAAAACAACGACGAATTGATGATTCGGAGCAGTGTTTGAAGATGATAAAGCCTAATAAATCCGAGTTTTTGCGTCGATATGTGACAATGGATGAAACATGGCTCCATCATTTCACTCCGAAGTCCAATCGACAGTCATCCGAGTGGTCTGCACACGATGAACCCGCTCCAAAGCGTGGGAAAACGCAACAGTCGGCTGGCAAGGTTATGGTGTCTGTATTTTGAGATGCGCATGGAATAATTTTCATTGACTACCTCGAAAAATGAAGGACCATCCACAGCGACTATTACATAGCGTTATTGGACCGTTTGAAGGACGAAATCACCGAAAAACGGCCGCATTTGAAGAAAAAGAAAGTGCTGCTTCACCAAAACAATGGACCGTGTCACAAGTCAGTGAAAACGATGGCAAAAATCCATGAATTGGGCTTTGAATTGCTTCCTCATCCACCGTATTCTCCAGATCTGGCCCCCAGCGACTATTTCCTGTTCTCAGATCTCAAAAGAATGAATGAATGAAGAGGTGATCGCCGAAACTGAGGCCTATTTTGAAGCAAAGGACAAATCGTACTACAAAAATGGTATCGAAAAGTTGGAGGTTCGCTATAATCAGTGTATCACCCTTGAAGGGAATTATGTTGAATAAAAAAAAACTAATTTTGCCAAAAAAATGTGTTTTACTATGGTAAGCCGGGGACTTTTCAATTGACTTGTTATATTGTAGCTTCCTACTTGATTTATGAACTTAAATGCATGCTTAAAAATGTGTTGTGGAGATATATTAAATATCATTTTGAAAAACACTTTAATCCTACTCAATAAGTAATTGTATGACAACTTTAATAAATGGAAAATTTTCTCAGAATGTTTAAAATGAATTTAAAAGTTTACTCAAGTAAAAGTTATGTGTCCCTTTTTACTAGCTCCGATGATTTTGAAAAATGAATATATTTTCTACATTGATTTTAAATACTATATGCTTCTAAATATTCCCTCAAGTATTTTTAATTCGTCATCTTATTTCAGTAAAACAAGAACATGATAAATTTTATATGAAAAAAGAAATAACAATTAAATTTTGTTTCATTGAAATGAAATGAGAGGACAGTATACTCATTTTAAAAACGTATAAAAATTATTATTATTTCGAATTAAAAAAATTGAGATTCGTGATCAATATTCGTAATCTAATTTAAGACTTATAGAATGCTTACATGTTTGGTGAGGTAATAAAAATAAGTTCCAAGTAAGTAAATCTTCATAGTAAGCCAATATTTAAATTTTAAAAGATTGAGAACGATTCAAAACTAGTTAAATGATCGCTATTTTTCTTTTCATATTAATATTCATTCTCAGATTTTCTTTTTTTGTATTTTACTCCGAAAAATACTTAAAATATGTTAATTTTTTTAAATTCAGTTTTTGCGATATTCTACAACATGTTTTGAGGGCTTAAATTTATAATAGATATTATGATCATTGTATTTATAATATACCTTTCTTTCTTTAATATAAAACTATTATTTAAAAGTATATTTCCCAAGCGGTTTTAGGAAGCGGAAAACATTTAAGAAAAATACTTTTAATGTTGGCAAAAATTCCACTTTCCTCATTCATATAAAAATTAACTACATAATAGCATTCTTTGGACTAAATGGGAAAAAAAAGAGCATTTCAGAGAATAACACACTCACCCATTCTATATAATAACAGGCATTATTCTCAAAATTCTCAAGTACATAAAGAAATAAACTTGTTCCGAACCAAAAAAAAAAGTATTTCAGGACCATTTCTGTGTCAAATAAAATTCTTCAGGATTGTTTGTTCAGTGCTCAGAATATTTTTCTCTGACTTACGTGAAAGGTCATACGTAACTCGAGCACTAGATAAATATATTTGTCATTCAAAGCTTACTTTGCAAGTTAAAATATCTTTTACATATTTACCTAAGCGACTTGTTGACACAAAAGAAATAAAAATGAATTGTTGTTGGTCTTGCAAATAATCTTTAAGAATTACAGTAATTGACTTTGAAGAACAGTGTGAAGTTACGGTGTTTAATAGCAGGAATTTATACGGTTTTAAATATTTAAGAAACTTTAAATGTTGTAATGATTGTATGAATGTCACTTCAATGTTCTAATTATTGATAAGAATGTATGCCTATTTTTAATTGATTCTTAAGTTAGAAAAATTAAGCAATTCGATAAAATTGAAAGTTAATGAATAATTAATTAGCAAAATGTTATTAATTTATTATTTATACAAAGTTTATTAGTAAAAATAATGGAGTCCTTAAGACATTTAACGCTAATTATTTTTGAATAACTAAACAACTGTTGCTTTACTGATATTATGCACTTATAAAAAAAAATACACTGCTCTTAATCATGTAGAAAAAGAAAATATCCCATTATATTTATGTTTAAAGAAAAGACGAAATTTAAGAAAGAAGAGAGCATTTAAAGTAGAAACACTTGGCTTAAATAGCTCAAAAAATGTTTTTAGAAGGCTCTAAAATTAAAATTTGTACTCTTGATGAAATGAAAAAAAACTAATTATTCATGAAATAAACATTTTAATACAAATTAATTAATTTCAAAATGAAACAAATTTTAGTGAGAAAATTCTAAACGTTTTTTATGCAAAATTTGTTATTTTTAATTATCCCCTTTTTGATTTAAACATATGTTTTAAGTAAATTATAATTTTAAAAGATACAATATCGTTTGTTTGATATTGATGATAATTTTTAACAGTTTTGCTTTATGATAGATAATAATTATGGTATTTTCCGTTAATCAACTAATAATAAATTTAAAGTTAAAAAAAAATCAATGGCTTAAAGGTAAGGTCTTTAATGCGTATGAGTGACTAAGTTATATTTAAAATGAAATTACAAATGCTTAGAGATAAATTAATTCCCAGCACTGAGAAAATTCAACTTATATGTTATTTCTTCAACAAATTATTGATTAAGTGTTTATAAACGAACTTTCTTAAAACGATATGTTAGGAGTATTTATTTAATTCAGATAATACTGATACTGATATTTTCCAGATGTAGCAATATTTATTCATTTTAAATTTACATAACGCATTACATCCAGTTATTATTTATGATTCATGACTGATGCGTCATAATGAAGAAATAACAATTTCATAATTTAATGGAAAATAAAATTTAAAATATTTAAGAATTCTCTAAAAGACTCTTCATTCTTCTCTAGGCATCCGTCATTACATTAAAAACTTATATTTTATAAAATATTTTCACTTTAGGAAGCATCAAGTTCTTTTTTTATTATTTATTATTATAAATTGCATGTGTGGTGTGTTGTTTTTATGCCGAACTATTTATAAAGCTTTCGATTCATTAAATGAACCTAAACTTGTGTAAATAATTAATATGTTCTTACTCCAAGGACATGATTGGGGGAGAAGACAAGACCAGTTTGAAAATAAAATTACATAATTACAGATAATTCATTTCAATGGAATTGGAATTTAAACGTAAAACAATACTGACTTACAACTTCAGAAGTTTCACATGAGTAAGCACCAAAATCTGACTTAATTCCAAGTAAATTTTTTAAGTAATCATTTTTCATATATTGTATTCGTGCACTTATTTTAAATCAATTAAATTTTCATACAATTTGTCATAAATTGGATATAAAATTTATCATAAGGAAGCATTTCATCTTTGTACCAACACATAAAGTTTTCCTAGTGTATTTCATCCAACTGTTCAGTTAAGTATGAAAATAATTTGAAATAAAAACCCAACGTTTTTAAAAACAACGTTTTTATATGGTGGCAAAGTTTATTACAAAAATTATTAAAATATTAGTTAAAACTGGTCGCAAATATCTAAATATTGCATTGTTAGGCAAATAAGTACGGTTCCCAAAATTTCAGAGCTCTAGCTTGATGGGAAGTTGGTTAAATTAACAATAGACAATTTGATGACACACTGATACATATACATACAGACACACACCAAGTGAAATACATAACAACGTTAAAACTAACTAAAATTAATTAATCCGGTAAATTAAATGGTTGGAATACAGTTTAGTCAAACCACTCTTAGAGACAGGAATTATTTGGCGGTATTTTGCCAAATGTTGCTAAATTGGTGCGCGAAGCGGACTTAACATTCAGCCAAAAAAAAAAAAAAAATCGCCAAGTTTGGCAATTATTCAAATTGCACTAAGTGATTGGACTAAACTGCATTATTTAAAAAAAATATGAGTTAAAACTTGTCGCAAACGTCTAAATATTGCATTGTTAGGCGAGTACGAACGATTCCCAAAATTTCAAAGCTCTAGCTTGATGGGAAATTGGTTAAATTAACGATCGAAAATTTGATGACACACACACACACCAAGTGAAATTCAGAAAAACGTTGTAACATAACTTCGAAAATAAACACAATGTTAAACATCGCCTTCATATCAAAAGTCTAATATTCAAGTAAACGTCACAAAAATAAGTAAAAATATGTCCTTCCTTCCGAAAAAAAAAATAGTAATCATCTGATAAATGCTGTTCTCGCATCGATTGCCAGGAAGGAAATATTCTAAGACACTATGTACTGATAAATACCATTCAAGGTATCAGCCATCAAGTGATACATATTTCTTCTTACAGATACAACGTCGTGATCCTGGTGGTGACGTACGTACTCCCCATCACTTCGATGACCTTTACGTACTTCAGAGTGGGACGAGAACTGTGGGGTAGCCAGAGCATTGGAGAGTGCACCCAGAAACAGAAAGAGAGTGTCAAATCCAAGAGGAAGGTAAATATCATACTCTGATTGGACAGACATTATTAGATTTCTCCCATTTCTTACCGAATCCACTGCTTCCGATATCGGATCTCTTCAAGGGTTGGGTAATTTCCTTCCCTGTCTCGTCAATGGAACTTGTGAGGGAATAATATATATGAGAGATTGGATTTGTGGCATGGAACCATTTAGGATAGGCAGACCGAAGTGGACTGATTTCCTGGGCTTAAGTGGTAACACCACGCAGTTTATTACACAGGAGTAATTTGCTCCCCATCAAATACGTAGTGATGGTTCACAGACGACTTGAATCCCATGCCGTTGTCACTACCTTGTTCTGGGATTTGCGTCCAATGATTAGAAGCCCGGGGAAATGAGGTTGCTGCTGCGGGAGTATAGTGAGGGCTCGATTAATGGAAGCCGGGAAGTTAATAGCTGCAGGGTAATGGAGAATTAATCTTTGCGGTATTTGGCTTGATTGGAAATTGTCACCTAGAAATAGTAGAAAGTACTAATGTTTTATTTATATTGTATTGATTATATAGAAATGAATAGAGATGACA
>BMAW01034719.1:0-16597 GCA_019974015.1 Nephila pilipes | reverse complement strand
TTTTTAATTGTACTTTTGTTTTGAAAGTATGCGGTGTTTCGATCCGTGTCTTGTTCCTTATTAAGTTATATTCATTTGTTAACTTGTTTTTCATCAATCCCTGATTTAATTCACCTTCCAGACTATTTTCTAGAGCCGTTATTAGAGTACTGTAGGATTTAGGTACCAAAACTAAATAAAGTGCAACAATATGGTCATCTTTGATTTCTTCATCTGCGCGTATTTAACTATAGAACAATTAGAGCGGAATTTTGACCACAAACCTACTTCAACAAGCTTTTATATTTAAATAGGCTGTTTCTGTACACTAAACGTAACAGGTAAATTGAAATGTCCCCGGCCTGACACATAGATGGTACTACTAGAATTAAATCCATATGTTTTTAGTTAGCCCTAATCCTCAAAAGATGCGTGTATAAATTTGACAGCTGTCGGATCATTAGTTTGTGAATTATAGCATTTTGAGTGAAGCAACTTTTGCCCCAAGAAAATCAACCATCAAGGATTGGTATGCTAAGTTTAGACGTGGTGAAATAAGCACCGAAAACGGTGAAGGCCCAAAAGAGGTTTGTTACCGACGAAAACATTAAAAAAATCAACAAAATGATTTTGAATGACCGTCAATTGAAATTGAATGAAATAGAAGATACTCTAAAGATATCAACTGAACGTGTACATCATAACATTAACGAATATTTGGGTATGAGAAAGCTCTATGCAAAGTGGGTGCCGCGCGAGCTCACTTTTGACCAAAAACAACGACAAGTTGATGATTCGGAGTAGTGTTTGAAGATGATCAAGCGTAATAAACCCGAGTTTTTGCGTCGATATGTGACAATGGATGAAACATGGCTCCATCATTTCACTCCGAAGTCCAATCGACAGTCATCCGAGTGGACTGCACACGATGAACCCGCTCCAAAGCGTGGGAAAACGCAATAGTCGGCTGGCAAGGTTATGGCGTCTGTATTTTGGGATGCGCATGGAATAACTTTCATTGACTACCTTGAAAAAGAAGGACCATCAACAGCGACTATTACATAGCATTATTGGACTGTTTTAAGGACGAAATCGCGGGAAAACGGCCGCATTTGAAGAAAAAGAAAGTTGTGCTTCACCAAGACAATGCACCGTATCCCAAGTCAGTGAAAACGATGGCAAAAATCCATGAATTGGGCTTCGAATTGCTTCATCATCCACAGTATTCTCCAGACACAGCGACTATTTCCTGTTCTCAGATCTCAAAAGAATGCCCGCTGGGAAGAAATTTTCGTCGACTGAAGAGGTGATCGCCGAAACTGAGGCCTATTTTGAAGCAAAGGACAAATCGTACTACAAAAATGGTATCGAAAAGTTGGAGGGTCGCTATAATCAGTGTATCACCCTTGAAGGGAATTATGCTGAATAAAAAAAGACTAATTTTGCCAAAAAAATGTGTTTTACTATGGTAGGCCAGGAACTTTTCAATTGAACTGTTATATGGCTTTTATAACATTTTTTTGTGATTTTTAAGTACATCACAATATTTTTAAGGAACAAATATTACATTACAAGCTTTGAAATTAATTTTGTACCTAAGACGAACCAAAGCGGTAAAAAAAAAACCTGCCAAAGTGATTTAAACCATTCGTTATGGAAATACCCTATATTTTTTCGCTTCGAATTTTCTCTTTATTTAAATTTGCGTATGCGTTTGTCTGGAGA
Source organism: Nephila pilipes (assembly GCA_019974015.1). Classification (NCBI taxonomy): domain Eukaryota; kingdom Metazoa; phylum Arthropoda; class Arachnida; order Araneae; family Nephilidae; genus Nephila; species Nephila pilipes. Next base: position 14,893 of record BMAW01034719.1, on the reverse strand, counting down.
GAAATATTTTCTTTCATTAGCGTATGCATTTGCTTGCATTGATAATATCACGGTTTTGACTTATTGTTTCAATGACACGTTCAAATGCACTCAGTGTTGATGAGTGCATGAGTTGATGAGTGTTCGTACTTTTCCATCAATTTGAGGAATATTGCAGCGAAGATGTTGAAAATAGTGATTTAGATTTCAGGATTTCCTTTCAAAGTTAAATTTATGAGCTAAGTTTGCAGGAAGTAATGAATGATGAAATTCCCACGAAATTAATTGTAAGCTCTTCAGTCAATATTCATGCATCAGATGAAATTCAATGGCAAATTCTTAAGAAAGACACTGATATTTCTGGAAGACATATCTCAGCAAATTTATTGAAAGAAAAAAAAACAGAAATATTAATTAAGCTGAAAACTGATAAGGCTTCATCTTGGCGTTTGCTGTTTCCCGAATCCATATTGTTGTCATGTAAAACACTTAATAAATTTATACAGTACATGACAAATACGCCCGATTATTTTTGGCTATAATTGGATAAATAATTTGAATAAATTATATTTGGATAAATTTGTAACATAATTTTGTCGCCTGGTTGTGGATGGTAAGACAAAATGTGTCTTGGATTATTTTATGTATCTAGAAAAAGATATAGAGTGGCACAAAAGCCTAGTCGATACGATATAGAGACATGTTCGCTTGATGAATATGTCTTTATGAAACTAATGGATCTTTTCTTTATAAGGGAAGAAAAATATCACAGCTGATATAATTATTTACATGTCTGAAATATGAGACCAATGAAGAATTAGTGATTGGAAGAACTGTTAATGTTGGTGTAAAATGTGTAAATCAAAAAGAGCTGCCTCTGATTTACAGCAATATAATACCCAAACACTTCAATTCATACGTTATGATGAATCGCCAAAACACTGTTACCGTTTACAGGTGGAAACTAAAAAAATACATACGTCTTAAGCATTATGCATGGAAGCTCATAATGCATAAGCTCAAAATTCTGAAACTAAAAACAAACCAGTAATGTTTCACAATTCCATCAAGTGTGCTGTAGATGTACTCGATAAAATGAACGATTGTATACACGATGCCATCAGCTTCTAGAAGGTGTCTTATTTTCATTTTTTATTATTTTCTAGAAACTACAGCTGAAATTCCTGTATTTTATTTAGGGAATGTAACTCTTAGCGTATTTCATGAAGATCCTTTATTTTGAATCTTATTAATGAACTATCGTCATACTTGTTATTAAAGAAACGACCTGCATATCACCTTCTAGAAATATTGAACCGCAAATAATAAATATCGTAGTCTGAATTTGAATGTTTTGTGAACTAGGCATAAATACTTCTTCAAAGCTGAAACTGGAGTAAAATAAACCTGTACTTTCCCAGTTTGAGTAACTTATACTATTTTATATTATCAAAAATGTATATAATCATGTAACTTTGTGTGTGATTCCGTAAAAAAAACAAGAAACTGATTCGTTTCCTGGCATATAAAAATTTAAATTATCATAATAAATGTGAATTCGTACAGTATTATTAAGATATTTTATACTACATTACTATATGTATTTATATTTATGGTTATAATAAGGTACAATAAATTATAAGTTTAACGAGTTTGATGAGAAGAAAGAGAGAGATGTGATGTGATAGTTTATTAACCTCACTCGTAGGAACAACATGAGAGCTACTGACGACGGACTTCGTAATTTTGAATCTCGGTCAAGCGAAGAGGAAGACACCTAAGTTTGCACCTCCCTCTTCAAAGTTCTAAGCCCCGATAATTGGAGGACTAAGAGACTTGACAGATTTAATGTGTATCAAAGGTGGTTTTTCAGTGGCAATTAGGACTCAACCCCATAATCGAATAGGCTACGGCGGATAAAGGGATGAGAAAGGGAGAAAAGTATTATTGATTTACTAAAATTCTGATAAAAATAATTTTTATTATCTCTTTTCTTTTCACAATGAAAACAAAAAATTTACTTAATACAAATTTATATTTGAAAACATGCCTATCCCATTACTACCTTTATATATAAATAAATCTTCATATCTCTTCTCTCTCCATAAATAATTTCTATTTCCAATTCATATTTCATTAAAAATAGGGGATATGAAATATATTTTCTAAAAAACTGTATTTATTATTAAGGGAACAATACCTGAACAGAAATGGAGAACTAAATTATAATTTCAAAATAAAATATAATAATAAGAATAAAGATTCTTATTTGTTGCAAACGTAAATTTGAATGTTGTTATCTCTTGAATATATATCAGTCGTTAGTTAAATATTGTATCCAAAATAAGAAACAATTCGCATTGAATCGATGATTTATTTTATGTACTAACTATTTTTGAAAATGTATATTTTTCGTGGAATTTCAGAAGCAAATATTTATCCTTTTGAAATAAATTAATTTTTGATGCATGACTCAAAAACTTTTGCTTTTTGCTATCATTAGCTCTATAGAGAATTGAGAATTTTTAAGACCATAGAGAGTTTGAGTAGATACGGATTTCTTTTTATATTAATAATGTTTATTATACCTAACTCAAGTATGTGAAAACCATTGAATTGTAATGGGCATAACAATAAACAATACAGCATATGCTACCTACTAGTGAAAAATTAAAAGTATTCCAATAGGATTACAGTCACTTTAGAAATTATAAAACAATTTTAAAATTATGAAATAAATAAAGTTTCCAAATATAATTTAAACAAAATAAATGATAAACTATACCATATTATATTATAATTTGATTTCAATAACTTTGAATAATGTAGTAAATAATTAAGTTAGTAAAAATATTATAAATAAATGAAAAATCCCTGCGAACAAGATCACTTGTACAAAAAAAAAGAAAGCTAATATGACAATGGACCTTTATTTTTCCTGGTAACCTCTAATATTCTGCTTCTCATTAATATGACCACTTGGTTAAATTCAGTTTCAGAAATATTTTGCCATTCTTTCACTATGGCTACTTCCAGTTCATGGTCTAATGAAAACTGTTTATAATTATCTAAAATTTGCATTATAATATAACCAAAGGTTTCTTACGATGTTCAAGTCTGGACTTTGACCTCAAAAAGTAAAGCATTACATTTTATTAAAACTATCTTGGATGGATTTAGATGTACCTTAAGAAACATTGTCCTTCTGAAACATAGCAGGTTTGCCCCACATAATAAAGGCCCAAATAATACCACATGATCAAATAGCATAGCTTGATATCATGCAGAGTCCATATAATTCAAAATTATTTTTAAACTGCATAATTTAACATGACTAAAGGTTCCCCAAAGTACTGCAGATTCCCTTCCCATTCGTCGACTGAAACAATCTTTCGGTTCCTTCTTCAAGTCACGCCAATAGTGTTTGTGGCCAACGGAACTGTCAAGGTTAACTTTCTTTTCATCATAAAATTTAATTTATTTCCACTCATCGTTCCATTACACGATACTTTTAACTTTTAGCCCATTTCATATTCTTCATTCTCGAGGATTTCAATAACTTTGGTGTTTACATCATTTTTATGAATTTTGTATAAGTACCTGATCTAAGACTGAAAGAATAATTAGATTCGTCATATGATTCTTTCAAACTGTAATACGTGAAGGTTTTTTTTGCTGAAACATTCCGAAATTTTAGGAGTTGGAAGATCATTTTTAATTCATAGTCAAAATATTTGTGGTCCATGCTGCCAAATTCCTTTTTCTTCCAGATCGTTTATTTTTGTTTCTAATATCTTCTCTAATTATCACATTGTAAATTGCAGTTTCTGAAAACTTGTATATTTCTCTTTCACATTTCCCAGTACCCTTTTAAAATAACAATCTGCTCTCTTTGACCTCAGGAGACTCTTTACCCCGCAAGATCTTCAAATGAATCTCATGAATAATGCAATAAAAACCTTCAACTTTGCTTCTCAGATAATGCGGTAATAAAGTAATAACACTTTCATTTTCTAATAATTTTAATGTGAGATTTAACATCTTAATTTCTCAGGTGATCTTATGATTTCTTAGCAGATACCTTATTCAATTTTTTTTAACAAAATGGGTTGATCTTAAGGAATTTTAAATTAATTTTTAAACTTATAATTATTACAGGAAATGCATCCCTATCCATTTACAATTGGCATATTATGTCTTCTGCTTCAAAAATGCACTAATTTGTTAGTTGTCTTATAATTTCTGAACGAACAGCACATTTGTTTGAATTTAGTTGGTGTATAGTTTTGTGATGTAAATAATGTAAAAATTTCAGGAAACGAGGTATTTAAAGTGCTTAGTTTTCCGAATAAGTTGCATCATTATTATGTTCATTATAAAAGTTTTAATGCAAAATAAACAAAATTATTTTACAAAAAATATTCAAAAATTTCTAACCATTTTAAACTGTTCGCAGTTTTAATTTCATATGATAGGTTTCTTGTCATTTACAATTTGAGTAATGTTAAAAATTTAATATTTGTATTTAAGGTAACTCAGACGTCTTCTACGAGGATAAATGAGTTTACTTTAAGCCCAGTTTAAATATTCCTCCCATTTTTATATTAAACGCAATATTTCATATTATAATTGTAAACTTATGTATCTGTTTATGCAAAGAAAATAACTCTTATAAACGTAAATATTTATGTATGGTAAATTAATAGTTAACAGGTGTATTTACATATTCATAGTTCATACGCTGCAAAAAAAATCTGCAACATTAAAACTTTGAAAATTTGCAGAGCACGTACAAACATTACATTCATCGCTCTGAACTTATTTACAATTTCAAAAATTAAATTTAATAAATTTTAAAAGTTTAAATTTTTATGATTCAAACCTTCCTTCATTTATATGAAGCATTGTGTAATATTTAAAAAATATGAGTTTATATCAGAAAAACTTATATTCACTGTATAAGAAATAAACTCATTTTATGATGTGGGAAATATCAGCACTGGGAGTAGAGTAGATTTTCAGGAAAGTGTAACAGAATCCTAAATACCCGCATTTTGAGAAAATCGAAAATGCAAAAGCATGTTTTTGTTGGTTATGTTTTTCTTACTGTTTTAAAATTAAATTGTCTGTCGTTCTATTTATAAAATTCTCATAATAATATTTTTATGGAATCATAGAAGCGTTCTCTCCTTTTAAGAAACAAAATTAAAAAAATACAAAATTTAAAACATTTTTCGGTCTAAGTTACCTTAATTGTAAATTTAAAAAATTGATATAAAAGTGTGGGATTGAATCATTAATAACAAAGGAAAAATTAATTTTATATTTTATTTTCGTAGGAGAAAAGCTTCAAGTGTTTTTAATTATTAAACATTCATGAAATTTCAAAAAAATAGGAAAGCTCTATAACATTCGTCTTCAACCTGGGTTCCGTGGAACTTTAACTGAATCACAATTTACTTAATCAAAGTGAATAACTATTTTCTTAATCAAAGCGCCAAGGCATCAGTTTATTGTATGAAACTATATAAAATTTAAATAAAAAACTATTTTGCAAATGGAAGTCCGTTAGTTATCCTATGGAAAAGTGTTAGCAAGATTTTCTGAATTAAAAGATGGAATAAGATGTTTCTTATCTAAACTTGCACTTTTTTTCAGTTCACCCAAAAATGAAATGATGCAGTTTGTATTCAGAAAATTATATATCGAGCAGATATTTCTTCCTATTTCAATGAGCGCAACAAATCGCTTGAAGGAGCAAGTATCACTAACTTCAAGATACAAAGTAAAATTGACGCTACTATTTTAAAATTGAAGTTTTGGGCAACTTGTAGTTTGAATGACACTACTGAATGCTTTCCTAATTTGCATAGTATTTTAGTAGACGGTAACGCTAATCTCGATATAAATGTAAAAATTAGTTTGGTTCACAGTATTTCTCAGATCTGCAAAAAATATTTCTTGAATATTTTTCTGTTCAAAAAGAAAAACTATCTTGGATCCAAAATCTTTTTCAAGACTGTGACTTCTCCTAACTCCCAATAAAAGAAAGAGAACAGCAAAATAATACATCGATTGACACTCAATTGCCACTAAAATTTAATCAAGTTGTTAAATGTTTAGTTATGTGTGTTTTAATTGACATTAGAAAATAACATCTTGAAATAGCCAAAAGAGCTATGAAACATCTTAATATCATTTGTTTCAACCACCGATTATCTTATTAAGATATTTGTATTATGATAAAATGAAGGTGGAATAATAATTTTTCAAATGGAAGTAAAATAAGACCTTAATACTTATTTTTCTGCTTTTTGATCAAAAGGTTCCATCAAGAAAACGGTAAGATCAAGAGGTTCCCCAAAGTGTAATAGGTGGAATATCACTGTACTATAAAACAATATTTTAAGCTTATATTACCTTTCAAGCAAAATGAGAATTGTAAGAAACTTATTTGGATGCAAAAAAATTCTATTGACAAAAATTCATGTCTTATAAAAGGGAATTATAAAGAAAATTGTTTAGCATAAAAAAGGATACTATTTGATTGCAAAATTTACTAATTTAAATAAATCTTGCTACAAATTATCAATAATGTGTATAGAATGTCTTTTTCAATTAAAATTGTTTTTTTTTTATTTAAAAAAGTAATAGAGAGTTAGAGAGCAATTGTAAGAGGAGCAAGTTATAATGCGTACATTAAGCACTTTTTTTTAAAACTTTTTAATTATGAATTTTTAATAAACATTATTTTTATGTTGAGCTCTGTAACGTAAACTATGCTGAAACAGGTGCTGAGAGGACTAGTCAATGGATTGAAAAGGAATTCCACAAATTTTAATTAAAGGAAAGCTAACTGATCTTTATAAAACATTTTTCTCTATTTGTTGTTTTTATGTATTAAATTTTAAAATGCTTCCGAATTTTTTTTCTATTATCAATACATTTTTATAAATTAACTAAAATGTCCAAAGGCATGAGATGGAGCAGATGTAACAAAGTGTCGGGAGAAGTTGTAACATGATCTTGTTGATAAATTTCCAACTCACAGCTACTCTCAGTTTGTATTGAAGTTATATTCCTATTCACCTCTTATGCCTTAGCTAAACTAAATATACTAACCCTAAAGTGTCAATAAGTCATTCAAAGAGACATTAGACAGATCCCACACACTGTATTTATTTCACAGTTTAGTACTATAACGACAAATGTACACCGACTTTCCAATGTATCGCCCTAGATATATTTGCCTGTACCACTAATACCAAATTAAAGGAGTCTTACGAACACGGCTGACTCAACTTCTAGGCTCCACTGTGCCGTCTATAATTTGTAGCAATTCTCGACCCCGTCTTCGACTATAGGACAACTGTTCAACACTAGAGTCACTCGACGTCTACTTCGTACGACTTAGTACTCGACGCCACTCTTACTCGACTCCACTTAGTACTCGACGCCACTCTTGCTTTGCTTATGTACTTTCCTGTCTTCCTCACTTCACTTTATTTCAACCTGCCTCTAATTTAAATACTCATGTTTCATTTTTGATTGGAAAGAAGTTGTCATTTATAGCAATCAATCTTAATTTAAAAGTCCCCAAGGTTAGTGAAGAGAAAACCACGAATAGAATAGCCCAATGTCACAAGTTAAATTAGAATACTATGTTCAAATTTAAATGTAGCAAAAATAATAGTTTTTATGTAACATGTTTTGTTGTCTCCAAGCACAGTTTCGAAGCGCGGAAACGTTCCTTTTCGCAGATTTTTATCTGTATTAATAACCAAAATAAACAAAAGAATTCCCATCTACAATTTTATTCTTATTTGAAATCAACACCAAATATATTAAAGCAAGTTGATTCCTCAGGAAAATATAAGAATATATGAATTATTTATTCTAATATGCTTCTTCCTATTCATTTTAATATTGAATAAAATCTGGGAAGATATATAAATTTTCTTGAGAAGACATACTATTCTCTAAAAATTGGTAGATGTCACGTTTTGAAGAAAAACATGGAAGATCACGTTAGGCAACACCACATCCAAAAGCAAAACTGACTAAACTGGCTGCAGAGAATAGATAAATATGTTAGGATGTAATTTTCTTTCCTTTTAAGGCACACAAGTTATATTTCTCTTAAGATATATTTCATTTAATTTAAACTTTGTCAATGTTATAAGCGGGTTCAAAACAAACAATTTGTGGACTTAAAATGTTGATATTTTCTAAAGATTCTAAATTTTCACCATCCTACATCACCGACTGCCTTAATCCTGATGTAGAGAAAACAGAAGAGATAAGTTCAGTACGAATGAATCATGAGTTGTCACTCTTGTCAATTTTAGAATTCACTTGAAGATCTAAATTTGCCGCAATCTTTGTCTGAATTCAGTTATAAATGTTAGTGTGGTTACAACTAAATGACTGTGAAACATCTACTGAACTGATTCCAGGACACACAGGCACACTAATTAGAAGAAAAAAATTATGTTTTCATTCTTAAAGATTAGACCTCTAAATAAAGCTTTCATCTCAGGAACAAATAACAGATGCTAACTCAAAGGAAAATTTACAGTCTTAACTAACACACATAAAAATACATTGTTAAAAGGTTACGAAGAAATAATGCGTAAAAAAAGAATAGAAAATGTAAGGAAAAGGTTAAAGAAATTTTTAAGAAACCAATGGGATAAAAAAGGTGAATAGATTTGTATAAACATGCAGAAATGCTTACAGTAACACTGATGTAGGAGATTAAGTGCAATAATTAGTTTTCCAGATGTAGATTCACGTTAAATGTATGAGAGAAAACTATCTACAGGGCAATTTAAAATGATTGATACGATTCAAAATTCCGTGGTTTTAAAAATAAACAACACAGAATGATAAGAAAATACATGAAAATAAAGGAAAGATATGGAAGTTTTGTACTGTGAAAAATAGAGGGCCCTCGTTTGTTCTTCGTCAAGCTGTTTCACGAAATCTATTTTAGAAGCTTTAGCAGAGCTATCTCATAGATGGATCGATCACAGTGGACCAGTTGATTTGATATTACACAGTTGACTATCTAAGTCACATGACATGACTCCGCGTGATTTCTTCCATTAGGTTCTTGTAAAAGATAAAGTACGTGCACCACCATTTCCTACAAAGGTATATGAATTTGAAATATATATGAACAACGGATTTCTGCTGCCGTACAATAAATTACCAGTGACACTTTACAAAATATTTGGCAGGAATTTACATACCTAGTTGACATTATAAGTGTAACAAAAAGAAATTATGTCGAACATTTGTAAAAAAAAATTCAATATTTTCCCTTTGCTTCCGAGTATTACTTAACATTCTGAATTATTTATTTTTGAAATAAGGAAATTTTGAAATCGGATGAATCATTCTGAATAACTTTGTATCATTAGTTTGTTCTAACTGCAGTTCTGTTGAAGACTGACTTTTATGTTAATTGGTGAAATAATTTTATCTTCATTTTACTATAAGCCACTTGATATATCATTTAATAGTATATCGTATAATAATAAATACTTAACCTCTTTTGTACATAATTAATTAAACAATTATTTATATTGCCATTTTCATTATTACTATTTCCTCTAAATCTGCTTCATTTAGCCTAAAACTTGGTGTAAATTCTAACATTCATATAGTTTTGTAAAAACATTTCTCGTGACAAAATCATCACAATTTACAAATATGTTTGCGAGTATATAATGAATGAATGGTTGTGCTATAGAAAGAAACAGATGTAATCTAGAAATTTAAAGACATTAAAAAATACAAACATTTTCCCAACAATTATTCTAACTTGACTCTAGCTCCGGTATTGCAAACGTTAATTTGTCTCCTGTCCACTGGATTTTTGTATTCATTTCTAAAATCAATTTCTCTTGCTTCATACGTTTTTAATATTTTATAACTTTGTTAATATTTTTTTCAAAGAACGAAATTATATTTTTATTAACTAGTTAATATTATACGTTTTGGAATGCACACATATTTCATTACATGTGTTTCTTTATTCGCTTGAGATAACTAACATTTCTTCATAGCCGAAAGTTTATTGAAACCGGAACATCTGTTCTTATTTCTTATGGTTAACGTAATCAAACAGAAGGTAAAGTTTTATTTAGATCTGAAAACAATCAAGTAACATTATTTTAAGTGACTCAAAACCACTGCTTTTAGGAAAGTAAATACAAGTACGTAAACTTACATCATGTAGTATTTTGGATATTTTTCTTTTATACATTAAATTGTTGAGTTTCAAACATATCACTTATGAATGTGTGTTATAATCATACATTACAAAAAATTTTTTACATGAAATATATAGTGTAAGTGGTAAAAATTGCGAAGGAATGTTAAATTTTTAATTAAACCTAATAATAATTTCGTTAGTTCTTGACCTTTAACAGCAAAATTCATGCCACTCGCTATTTTATTTGTTTTCTATGACTGCTATGAAAATCATATTTTGTCATAAAATAAATTAATTTTTCAATGAATTTTAATCAAATATGAAAAAAATAAATTTAAGCATGATAAGAACTTTAGATAAAATTAACACCAAAATATTACGATTTAATTCTCTTCCAAAAAAATTTTTTATCGTATATTGTGCAACAGTTATGTTTCTAATTTAGGGAAACTCGATGTTTTGAATGTCGTAACGTAATTTGAATAAATTCTAGAACTGAAATAAATATCTTGGAAAATTACAACTAACAGGAAATTTAACTACTTTTTTGTCATTATTCCTTAATTTGTTACTGTTATTGGATTCATTATAATACTTCACAAAACAAATACCAGGAAACAAAAAAATATTATTAATATTTTCATGAAATTACAATAACTATTGACATCATATTTAAAACATTTATGCATTGACATAGCTCAACTTGTATACTTCTTTAGGCAAAATCTGCCATCAACATTTCGAAATTCAAAGCATTTCTAGTCAACAGCAAAGTTATCTACCTATAAACTACCAGAGTTTCCTTAACCTACTACTTGATAAATCAATCAGATCTCTGCCTGTTCTAAAGGCACTAATAAACTAAGACTTATCTTAACAAGACAACGTTACTCACACCCGTGTTCTGTATCAATTAGTAAAGCACGTCTCCTGTACAAGACCAAGGTTTGAGTAAATGCAACCCAACAGTAATCAAGCAAGTTTGGTAGTTCAACATCAAATGCAGATTGTTTGTAATGATTGATAATTGATTTGTTCTCTGGAGTATCTTACATTGAAGTATTCGCACTTAATCTTATTTTAAGGTACTTTACTATCAGAGATGTGTGCTTCAGAATTACACTTAACTCTTTCTGAAGTCTTATTTAACACTAATTACGTAGTAAGTATATATTTTTAAGGAAGTAATTATGGAAATTGCGCACAAGAAGGGTAACTACTTTACTATCTTAAAAATTATTTATTATTATTAGTGCTTATACTATTATCTTATTTTTAAAAAAAAAACTAGAAAAACTTTACATATTTGAAGGGAACACAGCACCATTTGAGCAATCTTTTTTAAAATTGGATATTTATAACCAAAAATTAATTTACCATATTTTACCTCCAAATAAAATATGCAGGAAAAAAGGTTCATTTTCAAACAAGTAATTATTGAAAATTTTAATTTTTTTCTAATATTTGAATATTTTAAATTTCTACTAATTTACTATTTTCAGTAGTTTTAAGCAATTTTTTTTCAAAATGTTTAATAAGTATTTCTAATAATTTTGTGCATGAGTTGGTGTGTTATTTATAATTTTACAAATTTTCTAGCAAGACATTCCAAAAAACAATAAAAACAATCAGTTATAATTTAATTTTGCGGATTCTTAAAAATACAACTATTTATTTAAATCCATACCACATATACATATTTATCAAAACAACATTTTAAATGCAAGATCATCATAAAAAATAATAAGAAGAAAAAGCAACTTAAAGTTTTGATTTCCTATGAAATGGTTTGGTCCACTGTTACAAAAAAAAGTTTGAATAACTCTGAATAACATAGGTAAAGTTATGAAATTTTGAACATATATTTAAAAACACTATGATGTTAAATTTAGGCAATAAAATCGATTTCGATTATTTGGTCATTTTTGGAACTGTGCCCCCTTAAGAAGAAAAGTCTTCTCATTTAATTTCTTTGAGATGTTTTTAACCCAGATTCATTTCTCTTACACGTTAGAGACCAAGCACTGTTCCAATAATAGTGGACCTTTAAAGCTTCTCTGAAGAACAGTTGTTAAGTTGCACATTTTAAAAAGATATTCACATACCACCTTTTAAAAAAAACTTTATTTTGAGAGAATTTTCTATACCACTCTTTCAGATGTACCAGTTTGATTTCATGATTATGTACAAATAGGTTTTAGCTTAAATGTATACTTTTATTCATCGCATTGTACTTTTAAATTTTAGAAGAATTCATTAAACATGTATTTTTGTAAAGCTAAAAAGGAATTTGTTATAAAAATATATATAAGAGGAAATATAAAATAAATTATATATTTAGAAAAAAAAGAATTGAGATTCAAATATAAATGATTTGTATATTGAAATATTTTTCTTTGTGGTAGTGAAAAAAAAATAAAAATAAATATGTAAAAAATATTTCAATCTAAAACAATATTTTTGATTTAAGCCCTATGCTTAAAATTAGTAGCCATCTTAGCAAAGAAAAACCGTTGCTTCAAATATGAGAATGTAGGGGAAAAAATAGAATATAATAAGTCAAAACTTTTAAAAAAATATCTAAAGCATATTTAAAAAAATTAGGTTTCGGTAAACAAAATTTCATTTCACATGAAGCACAAAATTAGGTACAAATAGAAACAAATGTATTTTATCGACACAAACACCTTCATAACTATTTTTTTCATTTATTTGACCTTGAAAGTCGAAGGATAAGCAAAAGAAGGAAAGCTTAAGCGCTGAACTCATTTATTATCTTTGCAAGCTCAATCTTTGACTGTTGCAGAGACCATAACCAATGTTCTTACTTTTAATGGGTATATTCCAAAAGAAATCCGATCAAAGAAGTATTAGGATGAAAGGATTAAGAAACAATAGAAGCTTAAGGTTTATGTTACGATCCTCGTAAGAAAACGGAATACTCGTATATACATTTGTTGGCGAATCATGTATGGCTCATACTCTCATACATACTAAGTCACCAGATTTTTTTTGGTATGATGAACTAAATACCTAGAGTAAACTATCTATAACAATGAGAGCAAATTTTATGATAAGGAATTTTGTCTCCTCATAATTCACTTTTGTATATACGTGACGTTGTATTTCCATCAATTAATTCGGCCATCATTAATTTGTGACAAAGACACGCCGAGTAACAGTGGATAATGCACGTTAAATCTGTCGGGATTCAAATTCTTTCTGTGGCGTGGTGTGGAATTTAGAAGGGAGGGGACCAGCTCAGGCGTCGTCGTCGTCACTTGACCGAGACTCAAAATTACAAAGTCCGTCGCCAATAACCCTCGTGTTGCTTCTTGTGTGACGTTATTAAAACCAAACCAATACACCATTGATTAATAAAATCCAGTCATAAGAGTGAATCAGTTAAAAACAATCAAACAGTCTCACAAGTCATTAGCTTATTTATTATTTTCTTAATAATAGCCCAAACACAAGATGCTTATTTAACTTTATTATGAGGAACAAATCACTGCACACTTTCGAACCTCAAGATTAATGTTACGAATTTTTATTAATTATTTTTTTACACTGCTTAACTGGATCCAAGTTAGCTACAAACTTTTAATCTGGACCCTACCACATGACTGTTTACACAGATGATTATTCTACACTAACTTCAAATCAACTAATGCCCTTATTCTTGTAAGCGTCGTCGCTCTAACTTCCGATCTCTCATTCCCTGCTTCAAATATTCGCGGCTTATAAAAGCTATCTCATCAGTCTGTTACACTAAACTTCAATATTTCTGTATTAATTAACATAACTCAAGTTTCTTTTACAAGAATTGGCTCTGAAATTAAATAACGTCATATGAACTCCTCAAAAGGTAAATTGAAAAGAATAAGAGTGAGAATCCTATTGTATAAAGAATTCAATCACCTCATAATTTACTTTTTTGTGTGAAAATAATCTTATAGGGACAAAAATTGCTTAAAACTAATTTTTAATAACCAGTTTTGATTTATTTTTCTGAAATTAAAACGAATTCAATGAAATACTGAGGAAATAAAGGCTTAAATATTAGATTGTTTATCTCTTTTCTTCAAAATATAAGTGTCTTCATAGACATTTCAAAAACGGCATATACAATATATATTATAAAATACTGTATTGAAATAAATAACTTTCCTTCATAGAGATAAAATAAGATCATAAGAGTGTAAATTTTGGCATATCATATTCATTGAAGTTTATTTCTGCCCTTATAATTCTTGCTGCAAAAATTATTACAGCTGAGCCTATGTGCCTTTTTATTTCGTTTCACTAAATATAATTTTCTTTATTAACTAATATCAATTCTTTTTTTCTTACTAATTATGTCTAGAACTAATGACTCACCTAATCCTAATTATGACATGCTTTTTACTGATTCTATGAATATTTAATTAAGAATACTTTGCGCCATTTTCATGCATATCCTTACTAACTTATTCATGTAATTTAAATTTTTTTTCTATCATTGAAAGCCGCTTTAATGTAAACAGTAATTATATTATTTAATGAACACGAAAGAAAACACCATTATACTGAATCTCATGAAAATGCTTATTCATGAAAATGTTGTGAACTTTGGTCATATTTTACAGTTAGTTCAAACTCTGATCAATAACTACAATTAACATTTTTCAAGTTCTAAACCCTATAAAATCG
>BMAW01034711.1:0-10293 GCA_019974015.1 Nephila pilipes | reverse complement strand
GTCCTTCCCTGGTGCTTTGTTGATTCCAATTTTTTGAATGTATTTTGTGATTTCATTCAGCCACACTGTTTCAAGGGTGGGTGGGCGGTGAGCATGAGTGTTGAAAAATTTTTGAAATGTGTTGTGCTCTATTGTGTCGATATCTGTAATATAGTTATTTGGTCTTGTGTTATCTTTGAAATTATTTTCAAGTATGGTGGCCAGTAGGTTTGATTTTAGAAGGTCTCTCTCGCCGATGCAAGAATTGCTGTTGAGGGGAGAGATATTGTATTTCTTTTTCTTTAGAAATTTAATTTGGTACCAGAGGGTGTTGTCTTGTGTGCTTAAAGATTTAAGTGTTTGGGTCCAGGTGCCTTGTATACAATTATGAATTTATTTTCTAATTTTGTTATGAATTCCATTTAATTCTGTTTTAATGTTGGGGTCAAGGATTTTTTGGAATTCTTTTTTAATGAAATTTTTCTTTTTAATTGGAAGGGGGATATAACTTTCGTTTTTTGGTTTAGTTGGGGTGGAGGCTAATTTAAGGGGGGAGATAATATATTCTGAAAGCTCAATAATTTTCGTTTCAAGTTCATTTGGTGTGCTAATGTTGGCATAGTTGTTAAAGTTTATTTTTTCGTTCAACTTCTGATAGAATTTAGACCAGCAGGTGGAGAATGCGCATGTTTTTATGCAGTTGGTGACTGCAAAGTTAAATTCTAATAAAACAGGGTTGTGATCAGAAGAAAGTTCGGTAAGGTATGTAATTTTGTATTTGTAGTTGAAGTTGTTAATGAGGTCGAAATCAATTGTATTTGCAGAATTAGGGCCAAGTCTTGTGGGGGGGGGTAGGAAAAGTTAAAGTTATCGTGTTTATTTGCAAAGTTAAGAATTTGGTCTCCACTGATAGAATTCGCTGTGCAGTTCCAGGTTTTGTGTCTTGCGTTAAAATCGCTAAAAATGGCACAACTGCTGCTGACGTGTTGTAGTGGTGTGGTAATTGGGCGTTGATATGGGAGAGAACTTTTCGCAAAACTATGGTTCCTCCAGAGGCGATTTTCTGGTTAGGCCTATCATCTCTACATGATGTATAATTGGAGAGGTAGATTTTATTTTGAGGTCTCAGATGTATTTCTTGTATTAAAATTACATCTAGGGCATGCTTCTGTATAAAATTTCTTAACTCAATAATACGAAAATGTATTCCATTCGCATATACTGAGGCCGAGGAGGTTAAAATTGCTATTTTTCTTTATAGAATTTTTAAAACTGCACATTAATAGTGTTATTTTTTTTTTATCCATTAATGCCTCAAATAGGACGCAGGTTTTATTTGCTTGTCCCCTAGCAGCTTTAATTTTAGGAAGGTGGGTGAGTAGGTCTGAGAGTTGCTTAAAAATTTCAGACAGATTTTGGATAAGTACGATTGCTTTATAAATGTCTGGTGCGTTTTCATCTTCATTGTGGGTCTGGTTATTGGAGTAATAATTTGGATTGTTGTTTGTTCTGCTTCTGTTGGTGATGGTTGGTCTGCTCGAGTGGTTGTTAAGATTATTTTCATTACGAGGGATTATTTTTAGGTCGGTTTCAAGATGAGCCGAGGCTTTCGAGACGTTCAGTCGTGGTGCGGTGGCAGTTTTCTACATAGTGGTGGAAATAGTTACACCTGTAAGATAGTGTAACTTTTCCGCTTCCTCGGTTTCCTTCAATTTTAATATTCATGTAGCAGAAAGTCTTGATGTCATAGACTTTTTCTGCTTCTTTGGTTTTGGAAAGGGTCACTAGGAAGACCGGTAGCCCTTTTTTTGTACGTCTGTTAGTTAATTGCACTACTCTGATCGGATTGAATCCGACGTCTGTCATTTCTTCTTGGATGTCTTCTAATTCGGTGTCGCAGGGTAGTCCTTTAATAATAATTTTTAAAGGCTTTTCTTGAATGGGTCTGATCACATAGTATTCGAATTTTTCATCTTTTGTGAGGAAGTCTGTATTTATTTATTGTATTAACGTATAATTTGATAAATTCACCTGACAGTCTGGTGCGAAAGTAAGGGAATTTTGCTGTGATTTCTTTCAGCTGGGTCCTGTAGTTGTTGATTCGCAGCATCACTGGAGGTGGGAGCTTTTCTTTAGCCGGGTTGATGTCCTCGTCCTGTTTTTGGGTGACGTTTTCGCGAAGTTCGGTCGTCTCGTTAATTTGGAGGTTTTGAAACATATTCTGAGTGGTTTTAAGGGCAGGAAAAGATTCTATAATTTACCTTTTGGTAGTCCGCCTACTGGGTGGAGTGACGAAGCCGTCCTCGTCTTTTCTTTTAAGAATAGCTTTTGTTTTTATGGGTGAAATCGGTAAAATGGAATGGGAGGGGCAACCAGGGATAGATCAAGGGGGAAGAGAACTATACTCACCCACCGCTTTGTTGAGATCATTCTGAGCCTCAGAAAGAAGGAGCGTGTAGGCTACAAACTGTTCATTGTCCGAGTCGCAGTCTTCCAGTTTCCGATTGGTTCTGATCAGGTTGAGCGCCTTGTCTATGAAGTGGACGCATTTTTTGATCTTTTGCTGGAGCGCTTTAAGGGTTTCACATGACTCCTTGCTTAGCTCAGCGTCCAATTCCACTGTCATCATCTTGTCCAGTTGTCGACCCGGATTCATTTATAAAGTAGAAAAGATAAAACTAATTTTAAATCTCTCAGTGAGGTGGTTGATTTAGCGGAGAGGGATCGATTACTTCCGTTCTCTGTGAAGTATCATTCGGTTCTAATCGAGGAGGAATAAGCCTTATATCAACTTCTTTTATACTTCATCATGTATGACGTAGACTCTACTTGTTCAGTTTAGCGACTTTGGCACATTTCGAAAAAAAATTTCAACCTTGTTTAGTAAAGACACCCCTGCAGGAGACCCATTTTAACTCCTCCGACAAAATAAAAAACCCCTAACTGCACTGTTCATAAAACTGATCATACATTCAATCGGGGCGGAGGCACTGCAATATTCATTAAAAATAGCATTAATCATCATTTAGTTGTAAAACATATCTTCACACCTGAAAATACCACAGAACATAATCAAAGCCAGAGATAATCAATTTGTTGCAGTACCCTCTATTTACCATCCACCCCATAACATAATCAATATTTAGCATGTCACGTGTAGTATAAATAAAGGCTCTTGATTTCATCAGTAACATTATTTATTTGCCATTTAAAGCACGTACACAAACACAACGCAAATACTAAATTATTTATATTTACATTCAAATACTAACAGAACTTAATGATATCATGATCATAGAAATAGTCAGGATAGCGGAACTGTTTACACTTCTACCTCTATCAAAGACGGAGCAAGTCGCTCTGACGTTTTTCAATTCATAATCCGTGTTTTGTCTCCTCTTTGTTCATTTGTCCAGCGCTCTGTTTACTCTCTCCTTTCTTGTATCCTTCCGCGACGGCAGCAAACCATGATCGCCACAAATACTAATAACTATGAAAACTTGGAACAGGAGTCGTGCAAATAGATTAGGCATAGCAATTAATAATTTCTACATCAATAACTATAATATAGCAGCACCATACTCACTCCACCCATCATTCTTACAATTCTGATTCTAGCTCAATCATAGATATCTCCATAACTAAAAACATGTCGCTTATAAACATAAAAACTATTAATTCCCTCAGCAGCGACCATAAAACTAAACTGATGGAAATAGCTCTCAATAATATTCTTCCTCCACACCATCACAACCATTAAATGGCATAAATTTCTCTATAATAACCTCCCCAAAAAGCATACAATTGACAATACCAATGATCTAGATGAAATCATTAATGCACTCATGAACATCAAAACTGCAATTAACTCTGCTAGCACAATAAAAAATATCTCTTCACCGCACTTCAGGCTCTTCCACACATATCCGCAACCCAGTTAAAGATAAAAACAGAATAAGAAAGTGGCAACAAACCCACTACCATCCCCCTTATAAAACTGAACTAAAAATTATTTAACTTCTATTATTTAATTAATTTCACTTTTTGTTAAACTTGCTTCATTTTAAAACACAGTTTTAAAATTATGCTTTATTTCTAACAATATGCAAACAAAATCAGCTTAATGATCCAGTGTTTATATAATTGAAATTGTTTCACATTTTAATAAATTGTTGTTTTTTTTTTTTTATCATACCATTAATCAAAATCCCAAGAGAATATTTTAGAAAGACTTAGAAAAGAAAATATATGTATTTTCTACAATTTTGTTCACTAAGACTAGAGTATGAAAAAAGTTCAAACAATTATTTTCATATCCTATTACATGAATTAGATTAGTTAAACTGAAGTAAAATTTTATAATAGTTTGAGCTTGAGCAAAATTTAATTTATTACAAACTATTACAGATGAATAGAATAAATTTAGGGCCAAAAATTACAGTTATCAAGATGACAGTTTGTAATATAAACAAAACAATTTTAAACTGTTTTCATAATAAACTTTTCTATTTGGATGTAAAATGTTTAGAATTTTCATTTTTGTAAGCTAACAATTATACTTACACAATACTTTCCTCAGAAATATTATGCATATGTTGCATTTACTTTTATTTCTCACATGAATATGATTATCTAGTAATACACAACAATGTATTCAGAAAATTTAGCTGATTTTCTTCATACTTTTCTCTTATTAGTAAACATACTTAAAATATTTAAGACTTATTTTAAAATTCTCACTTCATAATCTTGCCAAAAAGGATACAATCGTAATTACTTTTCAAGTAGTAAAAAAAAATTCATATCATTATGAGTTAGGATAAATAAAAGACTATCTCCCAATGAAATACACTTTTGCCATACTGTGTCTATACTTCTACCATATTGTGTTCTTAAATTTCAGAAATATAAAAGATTACAGTTTCTCACATTCTTGTACTGAATTAAAAGTTTTATCAGCATTTAAACATAGGTAAATGTAACACATAGTATGTGGAAAAAAAATTAACATTAAATATAAATTAACAAAAACACAATTTTCGCTTTTATTATTATTAAATTATTATAATACATGGTAATTTCTAAATAAAAATAGATTTTTTTAGTGTTGAGTACTTAATTTCAATTGAAAAAGTTAAAAAGATTTCCAAGTTCACAGAAAATCAAACAAAAAAAATTGTACATATGATTTTATTAAAATGTTATACTTTCCTATCTTCAGTTAACAATGCTGGTATTTATAATTCAACATTTATTCCCTTTCATTATATATATAAACTATAATTTATATTTTCTAAGCATTTCATGTTTCTGATGAATATAACATACAAACATATTATTATAATAATTTAAGACTTTTAGAAAATTTAATCAGTTCTTAATTTATAAGATATTGTTTAGATGGCAAGTTGTTACTCAATGAAAGAGCAAAATAATCTCTTGTATATTTGTTAGACAGAAAAAAATTGAAATTTTTGCATTTCATCCACAAATCAGGCAAATCGACAATTTAATGTTTCTTATTTTATTTATTTAGTGTAGTTATTTAGAAAATAGCCAAAAAATTCAAAAAAGCTAGATATGGTAATGCAAGAAAAACTGATATTTCTACACTTTGTATTGAACTCGAGGGTTTGCAGTTTTCGATGAGTTATGGGTTTGAGCATCGATGCCACAAAAGACCCGCCGTGTAGCCAGAGCTAATGCACATGAAATCTGTCAGGGCCCAAAGTCCTCCCTTTGGCATGGTGTGGAAGTTGGGAGAGGGGGAGCCAGCTCTGGTGTCATCCTCATCACTTGATCGAGGTTAAAAATTATGAGGACCATAGCTAATAGCCCTCATCATGCTTCTAGTGCAACATTAATAAAACCAAAAACTTACACTTTATAGGAAAAAATGTTGACATTCCTAAATAGCATTACGTCTGCTATGCTTCGTTCCTATTTTCTACATCACGTACAGCTTGAAATTGCAACATAGGTGAGGCTTAAAAATAACTCCAATAATAAATATAAAAAAAAAATAACAAAAGGTGTCAAATTTTGGTGTATATATAAGAAGTTTTCAAGAAATCCTCAGATTTCTGCTTAAAATATTCTACTAAAAATAGAATAGAATTCGATTCTATAGGAAAATGTTAAAGTATAATTAAAGGTATCATCATGAGAGTTTCCAATACTTTAATTTTTTATCAAGAAATATTCATAATTATATAGCATAAAGTGAAATTAAAAGTAAATGAAATATTTTAATTTGAGGTTTAGAAATAATTATAACATTAGACTGTTTTAAGATAAATTTAACCAATTTTTTTTTTTGCAACAATGGCAAAACCCTGATGGCAACAGTTGATGCTGTTACATATGAAGACTTTCTGGTATAGGTAGTCTATCACATACTTTTAAAATGGTAAGTGTAGTTTTCAATCAAAATAATTACAGAATAATATGAAAAACTTCAAATAACTTTTTGAGTAATGAAAACAAGTTTTAGAGAAATGTCAGTACTTAAACAGGAACCCATTACTCTACGAATTATTAAAAAAAAAAAAAAAATTCTGACCACACCAATTATATTAATATAATTATTAAACTCTTACTTGAATTTTCATTAATGAATGCGTGTAAGAGTTCGTAAATATAAAATATTATTTGACATGGAATCAATGTAGAGAGAAATTGAATTTCCAGCATCGTAAATGGGAAATACTTAAAACATAAATTGAACCAGAATCAAAATCTGCAATATTAATTACACTCGAATCCCCGTAATAATCAAAAACCTAAGTAAAATACATTATGTATTACAGCTACTCTTTCGTTTAAAACTACGACAGTAAAATTAATCTAATCAATAAATATTCTTCGTATTTGAAACAAACTAAAGATGTAAATATTTGAAATCACGAACAGTTCATGTATCAGATCACTAATAAAAAATGAATTATAGTAAAAATATTAACCCAGAATTATCATGGTCGGGAAAATTTTCTGGCATAGTTTCAGGTGTTTCGAAGGTATCATTTAACATGACAGATGAACTACCAAAACCATCTCTCCTCATATTATGATATGCATATAAACTTGATAAATCTTCTGGGCTGTCAACCAATTGATCAAAATCAATAGGGATTACATTGTATTCATTCTTATTAAACAAATTATCCTCACTATCATCAATCTCCATGATGACAAAGAGCAAAATTAATAATCAAATTCTGATTTCGTCTTTTTTTTCGGCCGAAAAGTTCAAAATGTATATCACTATCACTCAAAATCCAAACCAGATGGATGACAACAATAAATGCTGAGATGTTGTTGAGATTGCGAAATAGATGAGGCTTAAAAATAACTTGAATAATAAATATGTAAAAATAGCAAAAGGTTTCAAATTTTGGTGTATTCTATGTAATTTTTCAAGAAATCCTCGGATTTTTGCTTAAGATATTCTACTGAAAATAGAAAAGAATATAATTCGATTCAATTGGAAAATGCTAAAGTATGATCAAGGAATCATAATGAGAATTTCAAATAATTTAATTTTTATCAAGATATATTCAAATTACTATAGCTTAAAATCAAATTAAAAGTGTATGAAATATTTTAATACGTGGTTTATAAATAATTGTAACATTGGACTGATTTAACATAAATTCAACCGAAATAATTTTTTTTTTACAACAATGGCAAAACGATATTGGCAACAGTTAATGTTGTAACTTATGAAGACTCTCTAGTGTTGGTAGTTTATCACTCATTTTCAAAATGGTAAGTAGTTTTCAATCATTTTCAATCAAAATAATAATTCAGTTTATTTCTTTCAATATCTGCATTTTAAGTTCCTTAAGTATTCGGAAACAAAATGTTATGTTAATTTTTTGTCTTGTTTATTTGATTTGTTTACAAAGAAAATGTATGCAATATTACATGGTAGAACGATTATTATACTCATCGGGAGAAGTGTTTTGTTATGTATTTAATTAGAAATTTTATCTTCTTTAGGCGAGAGGTCCAAAAAAGCATTTAAAAAGGCTTAATGCTCCTAAATCATGGATGTTGGACAAAATTGGTGGAGTATTTGTAAGTATATTTTATTCAATGTTTTGTAGTGAAAAATTTTAGCAAGAATAATTGTTTAAGTTATCTGTATTTATTTTTATATGTATTTACGTACATAGGCTCCTCGCCCAAGCACTGGACCCCATAAACTCAGGGAGTCCCTTCCACTAGTTTTGATTCTTAGAAATCGATTAAAATATGCACTCACAAATACGGAAGTTACCAAGATCGTCATGCAGCGTCTCATAAAAATCGATGGCAAAGTACGAACGGATAACACCTTTCCTGCTGGTTTTATGGGTGAGTATTTGTTGGTGATTGTATTAGTGCTAAATTATAGAAATTTTTTTAAAAATTACTCTGCTTCATGTTGAAAGATAGTGTGATGATTGGAATCGGAGAAGGGATGAGCATTTTAATGCAATTCGAATAAGGAATTTGTGAACATAGTTTCCAGTTTAAATGAGCATAGAACATATATTGATTAGTCGCACTAATGTGGAATTAAAATGCCTGACATCCTCTTTTATAAAACTTGCTCACCTTATGTAAAAGTGAGCCATAACTCTAAATACCAATTGAAGGCTTATAGAAAAGAATAAACGCAAATGTATGGATAGTTATGTCTTATGTTGATTTCTAATTATTAAATTTCTTTCTTATAGATGTCATAACTATTGAAAAAACTGGAGAATTCTTTCGAATACTGTATGATGTGAAAGGTAGATTCATTTTGCATAGGATAACTGCAGAAGAAGCAAAGGTTTGTTTTGAAATCATTTTTTTTTTATGGATTTTGCACAGCCGTTGAAATTTTGATTCTTTTATACTAAATTTATATTTAGTTGAGTATTAATAAGAAATCTAAAGTACTGTTACCCTAAAATGACAATGCAGGAAAGCCTATGAACGATGATTTGCAGCTGTTGTCATAGAAGCCCTAACACTTGTACAAAAAGGTCATTGTTACCAAAGGAATTCTATTTATTACACATAATAAAACAAATATCTCATGATTATATATCTTATCCAATCCATGTTTTGAAAAGTAATAAAAATGAAGAAAAAAGCACAAGAGGTTATTTGTAGGTATGAACGATAGTGGATGTGTAAAGTGTATAGCTAGATTAAATATTTTTAATTCTAAAACAAGATAGTACTATTTTTCCAGCGAATTGGTACATTTTCTTTTTAAGGTGAAATAGTATAGAGTTATCTTCAGATATTTAAAAAAAAAAAATTTTATGTTATGAAAGTTAATTAGGTACTTGTCCATTCTGGCGGTACCCACCAAATTACGATTTCGGATGTAGACAGAAAATCGCCCAACAGTAAGATTTATCACCATGTTTGGTTGTAAACTCCTTAGGTTGCAGTCCTAAAGAAACAGCACTTCCATCATTTTAGTAAAATATAGCTTGTTGTAAAATATAGTTACTGATTTCGTATTATACCTATTTTGTTGCCTTTGAAAAATGCTATTAACAATTTTCAGTTTACCAAACAGTGAAATGGGTGCCATCTCTTTTTTAAAGAGAGAGAACTGTTACCAAAAACATTATTATGCAAAAGAGGTCATGTTAACGAAAAAAGTAGAGTAACAAGAAATGGTTCGACATAATCTAGAATCGTGGCAGAATTTATGTGGAGGAGATATGTAGGGGTAATAAATGCTTTCTATGAAATGGTGAACACAATTTTGGAAATATGGCCGTGATACTTCTCTATTTTCGACCCTCTCTGTCAACCAATTGGCCACTTTTTGTCGACTAATATATTTTCATAGTTTTAACGTGTAGATCACAGATTTACCTTGTTTGGCGCAGTATTTCCATATTTGGTTCTTGCACCAATAAACTTCACTATCACTCACTCGGAAATATGGCCTTTAATGTGGATTGATGTTCTAAAAGTTATGTGAATATTAATTATTAAACATCTAAATTTTTATATTACTTACTGGGATTAGATTTATCACTAAACATATAAACAATTATTAAATAAAAAAAATTAATATTGGTGTGTTATTCGTTTTCCTACATTTAAATTTCTCATTATGCTTGCTTGGCGTATTCTTAATTTGGCAGGCACCGCTTTAATGGACAAGTACTGTTGATTATTTTTGTTATGAGGAAATGGTGATTATATATATTTGCAATTTTTTTTCCAGTATAAACTTTGTCGTGTCAAGAGAGTCCAAGTTGGTCCTAAGGGCATACCTTTCTTGGTAACACACGATGCCAGAACAATTAGATA
>BMAW01034708.1:0-82564 GCA_019974015.1 Nephila pilipes | reverse complement strand
GTCACTCTTTTTAATTTATTTCCATGTCAAATCACGAAACATATGGCTTCGTACCTTGTGAACAGTTTACTTTATACCGGTCGCTGTTTCGGCAAATTTGCTCCTCAATTAAATCTCTTTCAAACAGTGCCATTTTTATACTATTTCACTCATAACACTTGAGATCATTTCCTATTATATCATCCGATGTTAATAAACAATCAGCAAATCCATTCATTAGACGAAGAATCCCAAATATTTTTTTATAGGAATGGGTTAAGAAATGCGAAATGAACATGTTTATTTTCTACTTTCATACTTAATTATCTGAAGCAAATGATGGTAATTTTTTTTCGAAAAAAAAATATTTATTCACACAAAATTTAAATTCGCAACAAAGAAAGCAATATCAAAGCAATAACATCTTAGATTAATAACAACTGTCACTGTCATTCTTCATAACAACTTAAGAAATCTCTACTTTTTATACATATAACTACTCTGTAGTAGCTAATTGAATTAACTTCTATATATCACAGTTTTGTCGTTACGGAGGCGAAAATAAGGGAATTTCAGTTACCAATTATCAACATATTTTTTCCAGTTTCAGCCGAGATTTACTGTGCAAAACGTTCCAGGATAAATAGCAAACCATTTAATCCAGAGCATTTACTTACAAGCTTTCAATGCAACAGGTCCGTAAACTTCTTCTGAAACGATTTTATTTCAATACTTCTTGAGTTCCGATGTTTTCGCCGTTTCAATTTCTTCTTTAGATTCGCCCCCCCCCCCCCCCGCTGCCCTTTCATCTTCAAATTCAGCTTGAGAAATAAAAACAACGACAGATCTTGTAAGTGTAGGTAGTGGTTGATATACACGACTTTCTTGTCAAAATATGCTGAAAAAGGATGAACTTGTATGACCGTGCATTGTTGTGCGAGAGGCATCAATGTCCCCTGTCCAGCAAATCGAGCATAGCTCCTCACATTCGTTTAAAAACTGATTCAAAACATCTTTGTAGAATACTTACAGGGTCACCATGCCCAGGTTCGATGTTCTCCTTATGTTTCGATGAAAATGATAAGTACATGTACTTAACGCAGAGGAACATTGTCACAGCTAATCAAAAATGACTGGAGCACTTAATACGCCTAGCTTAAGAGTATTGCTACATTGTTGGAAATAAATTACTCGGATCCCGCCAGGAGACGCCTTGTCTCGTGTGAGTGAGAGCGCATGGGTTCATGGGTAATATTTTTGAGAATATTCTTGGATCTTGACCGCGTAAGGCGGGTTTTTTCTTGTATTGGATATAATTTCTTCTGACCGCAGGAGCGGGTTGAATTAAAATATGGGCTGTTTGGAAGCTTGTATAGTTTTGTAAATGGTATAAATATTTGTTTAAAAGTGATTGGCACGTGGATACTGTAAATAAATGTGCGATTAAAATAACTGCTCTCCCTATTTTGGCTCGGTGGATACCATCTTCAACATACACCACCCCTTCGCTTTCGTAGAAATTACGCCAATTGAACGTTTTTAAGAGCGGGTGACCTGGAATTTTTTAATACACTGTATACTTTGTGTCCGGATTTACTCGTTCATTTATTCATTAGCTCACGCTTTTATTTTGTTTTGTAATTTTCTCTTATTTCCCCATTTCTCTTAAGTTTATTATTTGTAATTTCAAGTATTCCTACTTTTAAGCCTCATAGAGGCTTTTGTTTTCGTTCAACCATTAAATATGCCCTTTACCACTTTTTGGAATGAAGTGAAAAATGAACGTTTCTTGTTTATTATGATTCGATTTCTCCCAACCGGTTCACAATAGTTTCAATTTGAATTGCAGTCGCCTCATTGAAGTGTTAGTGCTAAGAATAGATTAATTCGTAAAGATTTATTGTGATTTCATTATTTGGCAGCAATATAATTACATTTAGCTTAAAAAATATTCAAATTCATTTTTTATCGTTTGCTTTAATTTTAACATTTAATTGGATAATTTTATTCCTAAAGCATAATCGTTTTTACTATCCTTTTTTTCCTGCCTAAAGTTGTGAAGTAATTTTTTTTTTGTTTGGTAGAAGTGTTTATATTTGGAATGTAACGTGTAGATAACGATGGAATAAGGATCGAAGTGATAAGCTTGGAATAGTCATTTTATTTCAGACAACCAGTATAAGACATTCGTTTTACAGGTAATAATATTACCATAAAACATAAAAGTATTCATAATACAGTAGTAAGCAATATTATGTTTTTGTAAGGAGATCAGTATCAAAAACAAATTTATGTTCATGATTTAACTCCCAGTTGCTTATGATATAAGGAGAGTTTAAAACACCTCGAAATCAGAAAAGTTAACACCTTTGGGTGCTAAATCTGTTCTTTTCAGACCTTTGCGTATAATACAATATTTTATTTAATTCTTTCTCTTCAGCTCTGAGCTTATAATATAGCTATTTTAATTTTAATAAAAGGATGAAGAGAACTATAATGAAAGCCCGTTAACACTCGGTTATATATATATATATATATATATATATATATATATATATATATATATGGGGTGTTTGTTGGCGGGCGTGTAAGCATGTATATGTGTGTGTCAATTACTATTTTTCGGAAAGTTAATGTTCCATAAAATTTCGCAGTCATGAGATTAGCTGTCGCTTAACCATTTCGTACTGGTAAAATTTTAAGAATTATAAAAACGCTTTCGTATATGAGTGATTTCCGTTTAAATTAAAAATAGTGTCGAAAGGGTGTAAAATGAAACAAAATTCTTATGCCATCCAAGAAACGCTCACATAGAAGGAATTCGAAATGAGATATTATTAAGGAAAATCAACTTGAGTCTACACTACAAAGATGCGTAAGAAATGTGAATCAACTCAGTCAGTTTGTCGATGAAAATTAATAATGATAAAGGAATGGCAACAACAAGGGCTGTGACTGCGGAAAACACCAATCTTGACAAAACATCTCTTTGATTTAATTTTTCACTAAATTAATATTAATACTTTTCAGCGGGTGCAATGATATTTTCCGCCGCACCGGAGGATGCTTTTCTACTTAGTGGCAAGAGAGGATTATTCAACTTGAGTGCCTATGACGTTCGGATCCTCGACCATTGGCCCGAAAAAAAGTAGTACAGTCGCTTTTTGGCACGAGATACCAAATGGGACTCTCTCAGGCTAGTTCACGATCCCCGGTGCCTATACCCCCCTCTAGTATCATCGTGATGATACGAAAAAAAAAACATTCTGTACAGTATTTGTGGGAAGGTTGCTTTAACGACCATCACTTTCATAGATATACATCCCCTTCCTGTTGTATTGAATTTCGTTTTGGAACAATTCACATTTGACGTCATCAACTATCTCGAGCGGAGATGGCGGGACTATTTGATGCGTGTGCCGAAGTTGGTATATCATTAGTTATTTCTGTGCGGTTGTCTTGGTTAGACACACAGAGGCAAGTTTTTGCGTCCGGGGGCACATGCAATCAGTAGTTCTAGGGCTGTGTTACCCTTTAGTATCCTGGATTCCGACTTCGGTGATAGATGATGTTTTCTACTCCGTAGCAGGGAAAACAGTTAACGATGAGGGCCAGCGGTATTTAAGAGAGTCTTTGCAACTTTACCTCCCTGTTCAATTTACTCATTCTTTAATAAACATGTTCCTCAACTACTGCCTGATTACAAGGTTAGACAGTATTAAATATTTAATTTATCTCGTAGAGTTTCGTAATTCGATTCCTAGACGCCTTGTAATTAATTTTTGGTATAGCCAGATTGTACAAGAGAAGATAAAACAATTCTAAGGGGACTGAGTACGATTGAAATAAAAAAAAAATCTTTGATTCTGTAGTTTTTAATGACTTTTTTTGCTTTTAATCTATGCGCGTGTGATACGCAAAATAGGATTTTCACTCAAAATATGCCAAAAAGCAAACGATTCAAATTTTTGAAAAAAAATTTAATTTATATAAGGCATTTTTAAACTGTAACTCCTCCTACAATAATTGAGGTACACATATGAAATTGGATTTAAAAATATATCAGACTACGTACAATAAAAGTTGGTATGAGTTTTAGGATAACATGATTGAAACTCATAAAATATTTTTTTATGAGTGCTTATCAAGAATTCTTTAAAGAATGTGCAGAATGTGCAAAAATAATTTTTTCAAAAAAATAACTTGCTTTAATTGAAAAACGCATACCACAACTTTTACTATACATAATAATAGCCATAGCTAGAAAAAATGGTGAAAGATTTGGCACTATAGAAAGAAAGCCTTAGCATTTAAAAAAAAAAAGAAAAACCAGCCATTTTCTTATTCTGATATAAATAATTTTTAAGTTTTTATATTTGCTGTAAAAGGATGTATAAAAACAATGAAATTAGTTAAACTGAATGTATGCACCGAAGACACTAGGTAAAAGTTTCATAAAGTACTTTAGTGAATAATATTTTTTTAAACTTAAAATTTAAAATTTTCGGAACTTAATTTCTTAAATTAAAAATGCAAGAAATAATTTAGAAATACAATTTGTACAGGTTATGGGGTAAATAAAGCTCACTTTTTCATATTTTATGCTTTAAAAAGTATAGAAAATTCATATCTGTATATAATTCTTTCTTTCAACTTAAAAAAAAATTCTTTTTGCAGACAGATCAGCACTTTATACTTTGAAATGCGCGTATCATCGATAATTTTGTTTTCAAGGCACTAACGGTTTTGAACGTTCAATTTAATTGAATTTTTTCCTCTCGTCTTGGAACGAGGTATGAGCTTATAAAATGCTGTATTATAATATAAGCAAATGATTATATATATCAAAGTAAATAGATAAAGAAGCAATTAGTCATTAAAAAGTCTGTTTCATAAAAATAGAAAATAAATTATATTTAAAAAATATGTAATAAACGTCCATCAAAAGAATGAGCCTAGAAGATCGATATCGGCAGGTAAAAGCAAACAGTGAGAATGGAAATGCACAATCTCTACACATAATTTCCAAAAAACTCGACACTGTTAGAATAGGCAAGAAATCGAAGATTCGTCTACTGGAGAATGATTAACATCAGAATGTGAATATCAATGAACATAAAAGTTATCACATTCGAATGTATTTAACACAAAGCTCTAAAAATTTCTCTGTTATCTATGTATAAAGAAACATTTGGGCTAAGAAATTGTTTCGTTTTTTTTTTTTAATTTTGTAATCGATTTTCTCCAAATCATACGTACTGTACCTTCTCAACATCTAAAATGAAGCAGTACTTAAATTTTGATCAATGACGTTATCATAGATACTCTTCCATTTTTTACAACGTTTTTCTGAATTTCACTTGGTGTGTGTGTGTGTGTGTGAGTGTGTGTGTCATCAAATTTTCGATCGTTAATTTAACCAACTTCCCATCAAGCTAGAGCTTTGAAATTTTGGGAATCGTTCGTACTCGCCTAACAATGCAATATTTAGACGTTTGCGACAAGTTTTAACTAATATTTCAATAATTTTAACAAATCAAAATATTCTTTCCTCTCGGCGCTTTTAGGATTGAGGAAAAAATTTCTTTCCCCCTTTAGGAGTACCGGGCACTCCCCACGCAGCATGCGGTATCGTAAACCTTTTGTACTCACAAAGGGGAGATACTATCTCCCCTTTACTATCTCCGAGATAGTAAGGGTTGCTGACTTTTAGTCAGTAATCATTCGCAAGAAAGAAAGTTTCTAATATTTGGCGCCGTGTCTTATCACAATAATTTTTTCTGAATTCTGGTTCCCATTCTTTTTTTAATAGAATGACTTACAAACTTTCAAATGCATGTTTTGATTTTATGAGTATTAGGAATTTTTTAATACGCTCGCAAATGTCTCTTTTTAAGTAAATTTTAAAGTTAAAAATAACTAACATTTTTAACTAATATTTCAATAATTTTCTCTAATAAACTTTGCCACCATATAAAAACGTTGTTTTTAAAAACGTTGGTTTTTATATCGAATTATTTGTTTTTGCCTTGAATTCAAAAGTATGATAACAATGTTCTTTCGGCTGACTTCTTAAACTGTTTTCTAGCTCCTAATTTTATGTTGTTTTCTGTTATGTTTACACTTATTTCTTCTTACAGTTCGAACAGAATACAAACTTTACCAGATGATATGTTTAAAAATATGCCAAGAATCAGAACAGTGTACTTCAATCGAAATCTACTGACCACTTTTACTACAACCATATGGGGGAGAGCTTATTTAGCTACATTGGAAGAATTAAATTTGCAAGGTAAGTTATTCATACAATAATTTAACTCATTTCTTTGGATCATGCTATGATAAATTAAGTCCTTTACATGCTCACTTGATGGACTGGTTGATTGATTGTTTATTCATGTCGCACTTTAAAGCGAGGGTTATTAGCGAGGGTCCATGTAATTTTGAATCGCGGTCAAGTGAATAGTTCGATACCCGAGATAAAACCTCTCTCCCTAAACTTCCACACCATGCCTATAGGAGGACTTCAAACCTACATCAGATTTAATGTGCATCAACCCCGGTTACATGGTGGGTCTTTTGTGGCATCAGGACTCAAACCCACGATTCGACAGAAACAACGCGGCCGCAAGTCAATGTTAGTGACCATAAGGCTGCAGCGGCCACACTTTTCAAATGGATCATGTGATCCTGTTTTAACCTTTAAGCAGTTTGCCCGTACAGTGAACGTGCTTCCCGAAATTAGCCTCTTCTGGTTTACCCGTACGGCGTACGGGCATCGATATTTTCTCCTTTCCTTTTCTGGTTTGCCCGCATTTTTCATTATTGAAAGAGACTATTTAGTATTATTATTTTTCAACAGATGGCGTGGCTTGTCCATGTAAATGAAATGCTTTTCATCCGGGTTTTTCTATGTAGCGGGAAAGCGGGAACTTTTCTTTGAAATTTTTGTTCTACTGTATGCCGTGCTTGTGAATCTTGTGGAAATTATGGATGGAATAGACGACGAAAATACTTTCTTGTTAGATGATGAACTACATTCTGATACAGATACAGATATTTCTTCTAATTATTTGGATTATTCCTCAGATGACTCGTGCAGTGAGCTCAGCTCTGATGAAGATTTGAGTTCTTTTTTCTCTTCCCCTCTTGGAATTATATTATTTTATAAAAAGTGGAGGGAGAATCCACCAATCAAATTATTTATTTTAATTTTCCCTCTCTCTTGGAGGGAAAATATATTCTTATGATATTTTGAATATCATAGTATTTCATAGTATCATATCATTAATTATATGCAATAAAAAAATATGCCTTTTTTGGAAGCATTTCTGGTAAAATAATTGACCGCTTAAAGGGTTAAGATTCATTATTCGTCGAACTATTTCTTCTACAGGTAGACAATAACTTTCCCTTGTAACGTGCTCTAAACTTCTCCGCCACGATTATGGGAGGACTTGGAACTTCGACAGGTTTAACGTGCAATAGCTCTGCTACACGGCGAGTTTTTAGAAACAACAGGATTCAAAAACATTCAATGAAATAATGCCAGGTGCGAGACGGCGACCAGGAACACTAGGCTATCGTTGACATTGACCACTAGGCTTTACATGTTTGGAAAGGGACAGAAAATTTTATTATATTAATATTTTTTAATGATTTAGGGTGGATGATTATAAGAATGCCATGGCTGTTCTTGTGGTAATAATTCATCGTCAAATTGAGTAAAATTATAAACTAAAAAAATTAAAAAAAACCCGCATTTTAGATTTTAAATTCAGGCTTTCAGAAGCTTTAAATAGCCAAAAAAAATGATAACATAGATAATAATAGAAATAGAAATAGATAGATAATAGAAATGATAAATGATATATAGACATGGCTAGTATCAATGTTAAGGGTTTAAAGGAAAATTAACTAATTTAATTAGCATAGCTTATTAACTTTTAAAAAAAATTATTGAGCAGAATCCAATTTTTCCCCTTGTATCTGATTTAGCTTCTTAAAATTATTCTGAAGTGAAAATTTTGTTAATATCTATTTTTAAAGTTTCTGAGTTATAAGGGGTCTAATGAATGGGTCACTTATATTTAAATAGTGCTTCAAACATCTGACGATAAAAATAAACGGTATGAAAACCATGAATTATTAAATATGGTTTCGAAGAAAAATGAATTGAACATGTTAAAATTTTCATTTTATTTCAGCCCACTCGTGTCGTAAAACTACTTATGATTTTCTCCATTAATTAAGGAAGCATTTTTTGATCAGACATCAAGGAATTTTATGGGGCCGCATACAAATAATAATAATTATTGTAATATAATTGTATAAATATTAATGATTTGTCCGCGGGGAAATTTTATCATCAGATTGTGTGAAAGTAATGTATATTCTCCCAAAGAGATTTTCCCAAACATCTCTGGAACTAATGACAAGATTCAAATAAATAAATAAGAACAAATATTATTTGTGCTATTTTCTACCAAATTCTGTAAATATATCGGATTTCGGGAGAAAAGTTCTTGTTTAGCGGTTAATTAAGAGAACTATTTCATCCATCTATGCTACAACTTTTCTATTACC
Organism: Nephila pilipes; assembly: GCA_019974015.1. Lineage (NCBI taxonomy): Eukaryota > Metazoa > Arthropoda > Arachnida > Araneae > Nephilidae > Nephila > Nephila pilipes. Next base: position 73,999 of record BMAW01034708.1, on the reverse strand, counting down.
ATTTTTATGGATTTTGTACAGATATGATAACTGCGAAATATATAACGCATGTCTCATTTTTTTCGATTACGGTTCATATGTTTATAGTTGCACCAAAAGCATTGTTTGTATTCTTAACTTTTGTTTTCAATCATTTGCCAATATTTAGATTACAGGCGTACATTTCCGCTTAATAGTAGTAATACGTGGTCACCATGATCATGGAGCAGCGGGGTTTGATTTGTTATGATCAGTCTAAAACTCTTTGAATTTACAGTTGTAAGACCCGTTATGGGTCATTGTGCACTTAAGCTCAAGAATAATACCGGTTCATTCTGGAGGAAAGGTCGCTTTCTTTCTCTTGATGGCCACCCTGTATATTTCCCGGCAACGCATTCAAACAAGGATTTCGCCATGAGTTGCAACGACATTCACACGAATTCAACAGACACGCACAAGAATTTGACAGACACTCACACGATTTCATCCTACCCCCAATACACATACTTCACACTTTGGGAAACACATACACACCCTCTGTCTGATACATTTCTTATTTAACTCACAGTATGTAATGATAATAAAATCACTAGTACCGGTGTTAGGCCCCACGAATTGCATCTCTCAGACATTTCAATTTCAGGTACGTAACCGTTTGCTTTAATTATATTATTCTAATAAATTAAATGATGGTCTTCTCATATAGTACGTCTAGTCTTACCCATTATGAGTAATTCTTATCTTACTCATTAAGATCGAAATTTTTTCTCACTTACTATATGAATCATTTTGTCTCTTAATAATTACTAAAAGTAGTTAGTCTCTAAACTCAGAGTTTTAAGATAAATAATTAAACCAAATAGACGGAAGCCCTGTATCTGTAATATTACATAAATCTAGTTGATATATTTCAATGCATTTTAATATGATAAAAATTGAAGAACGTAAAAGTAATAAAAAGGAGTTATAATTCACTGTTATTAGTAAGGATTAAGTGCTATCTTAAGCACGTGATCTTCAATTTAATGAATTGGTCAGTGCTGTCTTATTACATGATACAACAAAGATTCTTTACATTATCTGGTTATTTGAAATAACTCCCCTATTAGTGAAATTATGAGTTTATCCTAAAAGATTTGATATCATTAAAAAAATAAAAAAAATTTTAATCCATAAAGTCATATGGCTGTTAAAAGGTCCCCTTGTTAGGAAGAGAAAATGGTGTATTAGAAATGAGAATGGGGTTATTCACTATAATATTATCAAGTGATATTTTTCCTTTTTCTAAAAGATCCAAGAATATGACAACCTTCATATCTCAAAAAAGTCGTTGCCATACGTTTTCTAAATAAACTATCAAAAAAATAAATTCTTGTTACGTAAATCCTTCATTATTTAACTCTACAGACACTTTAAAGTCTGATTAAATATTTGATAAATTCAAAACTCTAATTGAAGATACATCAAAGAAAAACAATACAGTTTATTATCTGGATATCATAGTGTATTATCTAGATGCAAGACCACTCTATCTAATCCTATTTTATATTCAATTCATAATGTCTCTTAGCTTAACAAATCGCTCGTTCTCATTCAAATACTTCTTGCTTATAACATGTTCGATTCCTATTACTCTAATTGGTAGTTGCCTAAATTAGCTTCAATACTAACGATTAATTACGATGATTCAATCTATTTACCATTATTTATCAGCTTGTCGTTATCTTCTTTCACCATTCTCATTCCTTTCAATTATATTTCACTTACATATCACTAACTCTAATTCACTTCGTTACACTTATCATTAACCAATTTACTAAATCACTTTCCATTTGGGTTGACAACGAGTTGTAATTGTATGCAATTCAAATTACCAGAAAGTGCATGAGGCTAGTGAAGAGAAAATCGCGATCAGGCCTACGTTACAAACATTCCTAATATCCCGATTCTCATTCTTAACTCTTGTACTTTTGGAGAACCTTTCATTAATATGTGACGATATTTTTTATAAATGTCACATCTCAATGGAAATGAAAAAAAAAACTCATTTTCGTAGAAGCTTCGAAACCTTAATGTTTGCAAATGAAGAAACCAGCGAGCATAAAAAGGTTTAGCGTTAGAATGTTATCAAATCTAGTTCAATTTCAAGTCTGATAGAAAATAATATTGACAGCAAATTTAAAATTTAAGAAAAAAAATATATTAAGTAATGCGAATTAATGCAGATATAAATTTAAATATATTTATCTCATAGAAACTGGGTAAATTAAACTTTTTTTTTTCGCAAAAAAAGGAACAACCACGAAGGAAGCATCTGTTTTAATCAAGTGTATATACATACATAACCATGGTATACATACGCAAGAGATCAAATGATTATGCTTTCAAAAAAAAAAAACTCTTGATGAATCATTAGTTAGCAGTTACTTGTCGAGACTGATATTATTTGTTGATGTTACAATAATTCGTAGATATTTATGTCGCAGGTCGTTGTCATCGTTACTCATTCATATCGATGTTACTCGTTGTTGTTGATAATTGAGGATGGTGCTTCCTTGATGTTACAGATACTCACTGGAGTTTCATTTATTTGTTGATGTTACGGTAATTTGTTGATATTGATGTTACGGTAATTTGTTGATATTGATTTTGCACATTCTTGCACATATTGAGTTTGCACATTGATGTTAATATTAATTTTACACGTTCATGTTAATATTAATTATGTTCATAAGCAACTATTTACTTACTGATGTCTATGTAATTCATTGATGAAGTTGTTAAGCTGATTTGCAAAATTTTTCTAATGTCGTAGTAGTTCATTAACATAGACGTTTCTCGCTATTTCATGTTGCAATAGCTCGTTCATGACGATATTTCTTTAGCTTTTCAATATTACAATAACTCGTTGTTGTTGATGTTACTGTAGCTCTTTGATATTACAGTAATTCATTGATGTTGCAGTTAGAATGTTGAGGTTGATGCTACTCGCTGTTATTAAAGTTACTGTTCATCTAAGTTTCTACAATCGGTATATGTTGGGTTATCTGACACGGATGCATGCATACATACGGTTAGTTAGAATAATACAGAGAGTTCTACTCTAATTCAGAGAAAGACATTAACAGGCATTACTCACGCACAAAGTCATGCATTCCCTATATTGCGGGCCTTATTATGAAAGTCTCCCCATTCTCATACTTATTCAGTTTTCTAACAGTATGGTGCCTTTGCTGGAAAGTTTGAAGAACACAAAGACAATTTAAAAATGTGCTTATTTTATAGGACGTTTTGTCTTGGAAAAGGGTTACAGAATGATACATCACGAAGAATAAAATAAATGGCCTCAAAATATTTACATCCTATTGTTGAACTGTTGAATTAAAGAGAGAACTTGCTATTTTAGGAAAGAGTTACACACTCCATCCAATCAATAGTAAGAGTTACATTCTTCTGTAATTCGAAGTTTTTTTTATTCTACTGATCCTAATTTCAACATACGCAGATGGGAAATCATTAGCTTCAATATTGTAGTAAGTAGGATTTATCACTGTAGATTAATTTATATTATTCTGTTGGCAACCATGATTATAAGGATTTTTCCAGATAACTTTGTTGATGTGCAGGGAGAATGGAGTTAAAAGAAAATGCCTTATACGGAGGTTGACTTGAACGCGCGCATACAAGTAACTATATTTTACTCAAGGGCTCTGAAATGGTAAAATGTGCAATAGAAGAGCAATCTGAACATGTAGCACAATTTTCTACTCTAGTCTCGAATCGATACATTTTGGTTGGGCAGAATCTTCATTAGTCCGTGAAATTATATTTCAATCAGCATCTAAGACTGAGCAGCCTTGTTGCTATTCCTCAACCTGATCAATGCGTTTCATCCATCTCTATTGTTTGACCTCTCTCAAAGTCATCGATCTGTCTATGGAGTCTTTGAGTATAATATTTCTATTACAGTCTTGAAAAAATATGGTGAAAACACCTATTCAATCAATTGCTATGAACTCTTTTAGAATGTCAAATGGGATATAAAAATGTGGTCTAGGATCAAAATGAGTTTTCCTTGTCTATATTTTTTGTTCATTTACTTGCAAAATAATGTACATTAATTTACTGTAATCCTCCTACGGTTAAAACAGTGGCAAGTAAAATTTAAAATTGAGTAAGGTAATAGAAAAGCTTTTAAAATCATGTTTAATTTGGTACTTAAATCTCTCGTTTTGTTACTACATACAAATCGTGTTTCTACTTATGCTGCCATAAAATTTTTAAAGTGTAATATTTTGCATTCTTTTTATTCATAATCTCTCCAATAAGACTATTAAGCTTAAATGAATAGCAATGCTTCCAATATCATACTTACATTACTTGTTTCCCAATTTCTTCGTTTCCATCTTCACCCGAAAGCTACACGTATGGGGAAGACAGTGTTGATGAAACCGTCAATTCCCCATAATTTCCTTTCAGAAGGTGTGCGAGATGCAAGCAACTTTTTTGTCGTTCCGGAGAGCTGTTATATTAAACATTTCACTTTAGCTGCACAAAACTGTTCCATTAAATTAATTAGTCACACCGAAAGAGGACTTCACTCCGCGTAAAAGAAACTTCAAATGTCGGAGATTTTAAATAATACTTATTTTATCGCAAACAGAAACATATTCTATCATTACAACAGTAGACCGATTAACAATTTATACAATGACACATAATAATAATATTTTTGTTGCCAATCGCACAGGAGCAAATCTGTTCCATAATCATTTAAGCAAACGATTTTTTCGTAATATTTACTTTTTTTTTTTGAGAGGCAAAGAACTATTCATTTATTTCAAACTTAACATTTACAAATTTGAAACTTGAGTGAGTGGAGAAAAGATCGTTTGCTTCTTTTCTTCAAATCTCCTTACAGCTCCACAGTCAAAATGACGTAGAAAGCCGCCACACACGTATCTTCCGTACAGTACATTATTCTATTTTGGATACAGCTCTCAATTACTTTCCACGAACTTGAAACAACACATTACAAGTCGAGTAAACTCATCAGAAAAGAACTACGATGGTTGACACCAGACTTAAACAGCAATTTTCAATTCGTCGTCAAAAAGAAAGCAGTACCCCTAAAATTGCTCTTTCTTCTTTAGATTGAGGTTAAAGTCTCAAGGTCTGAATCAATGACATCTTGTTGTTTCAACCTCATCTCCGTGTGGGACGCCAATTCTGAGGGTTACCATTGACACCTGGGAACAAAAAAAATTGAAGCACTGAGTGGACACATATTGCTTTCAGATACAACAATAATTGTGAAACTCGAAGAACAAATGTAACCTTTATGGCGTAGGGGGCATTACCTTGTAATCAAACCTCTTATAACTTAAGCAAAAATTGTTGATGTATTCTTTCCTTTGAGTAACGATGGCAATATTTTAATTCGCATAACGATTTGTTCTTTTCAGATAATCCCTTTGTATGTGACTGTAGTATCAGGTGGTTCAAAATGATTACCAAGGAAGTGCGAATAACTGGTGAATGTGCCGAGCCTCTGAATCTCAAAGGAAGGTGGTTGAGAGATCTCTCTCTCAGAGATTTCTCTTACTGTCCCAAAGCACCACCACTGGAATAGAAAGCACAACAAAAAAGACTGCATTATGACTGTATAAGGAAAAAGTCAAAAAAAAAAAAAAAAGCTAACAATTCAAGGCATTCGAATTATTGTTAAAAATAGTTGTGAAAGATATTGATAAACTTAAGTTAAATGTTTCTTTCGAAATTTAATTATGTCTGTCTATTTTCTTAAAAATAAATCTAAATTTAACAATTGTTCATAATGTTCCTCGTTATGTATCTTTGAAATTCAATCACTGAATGCTAACAGTAGCTTTGATTAGCATTCGCTGCATGTAGACACGTGTCAAAAACCCTTGAAATGGCAAAATAAGGGTATGGCAAAAAAAAATAATTTAGAGTGAATATTTGTTATTTTTGGGTAAAATAAAATTACTATAACTACTTTAAAATAATTCAAATCTATCAAATCAAACATAATTTCAAAGTCTTAAAATAAGAAAAATGTATTAAAAATGGTAAGTAAATTCATTGAATAAAATACATTTATTTCGATGTATTTATCTTTTTAATGATAAAGAACCTACTTCTTCTAATACTATTCAAAAGAAAATGGATTTTGCTCATAATAATTGTTATTCAAAAACATCTTACATTGCTTCCCATCCAAAACGCAACACAAGTGATTTCAAAAGTCAAATTTATAAGAAAGATAAAACATAGTACAAAGGTGAAATGATTGAAAATACGAGGTGAGGAGGGCGATGAAATTATTATTGAGTGTTACCGTCACAGCAGCTACACGCCTAAGCATTGAGTGTAAAAGACTTTGGATATCTTGTTGGGGAGTGGCACCCGTGGTGCTTCCTCACAGTGTCAAAGTTATTCTAGTGTACAGTCGTTCTCCAAACAGATGTGTTCGATGTGTGATAGATGGAGAAAACAGGCAGGCAAGGAAGCAATACAGTCCGTGGGAGGAGAAATATTGAATATTATGTTTCACGTATAGTTATGCTTTGTACTGTTGGAATTCGGCTGTATAAAAACTCTGAAGTTAAAGGAGGACATCAGACTCTAAAACCTCAAAAACATAGCGATGATTGGTCATTGTGCCAGCAAGGCTTAATAGGGAGTTGCTGTAGCGGATTCCAATACTATCCAAACAATAATACAGGGTGTAGGACCAGTCTGATGATACATAAGATAAGTTAAGCAATCTTCCTCCACGGTGTCTCCAGATTCTAATCCGACCATCGTGGTATTGCAGGAAGAAGCGTGATTCGTCTGTAAAGACAATGTCGCGCTATTCAATTGTCCGTGTCTTTCGTACAATGCACTATTGTTGATGCAAGCACCTTTGGTTTTGATACAAAGGTAATAGCAACGATTAATAATTGCACTGTGGTGCAAACGACGTCAAATGGCACGTGTCGACACCGATAACAGAACAACAGAACGTATTTGTTAGTAAATAGGCGCACAATATACCTGACATTAACGGAGGCGATTGGCTCCTTTGATTACAGAACAGCATCACTGTTTCTTGGTTACGTTCCGACACGATCACTGATTTCTCGGAAAGAGGATTCGCATTCAATTCATTAACAATTATTATTTCTCGGTCGAACTCATAAAAGTGCTCGAAAGAGATTTGTTCCTTCTTCGAAGCATCAGAATTCGTGTTTTACTGTAGGTATTATAGATGTTAATCTATAAGTAATTCTAACAGTGCCTAATATTCAGCAAGGAAGACTAACAAATGAATAGTATAACACATCGATCAATAACTCCCGAGTCTAACATTGAAAACAACATTTTTTTTGCAAAATTTTTTTTTATTCATCAACATAACACCTTTTAGGGTGATACAATCGTTCCAACGCTTTTCCAATTCTTTTTTTTCTTTTTTTTTTTTTTTTTTTTCGCAAGAAATCTTTTTTGTTGCGAGTAAATAGCGATAAAAAGCTTTCTGAATCATCGACTCGTTGCAGTTTTTGTTCCATCGAAAGCAATCGCGGCACCCACTTGGAAAAAACCTTTTTCACTTCACTTCAAAAAATCTTTTTCCTGGCCCGATCGACTTAAAATTTTGACACGTTTCAAGCAAAGGTTAGTACTCTAGAAAGACCTGGTTACTGGTTTACTACGAGCGTCATCTCTGGGTTAGTCTTGGGAGTTATCGATCCATGTGTTAAATGTCTCGAGGGATTCTATATTCACGTCATAAAAGTAATTCGTCAAAATGAATGTGATATATGATTGGAATTTAAATGTAAATGATTTCGACAAGGTTAAATGATTTTTTTTCCTTTGTTTATGTGAGATAAAATGTTTTAATTGACTGAAAAATTTCGCTTTCGGTGGAGAGATTATTCTTTCTACCACTTCGGGGGAGAGTTTTTCCACTCCATGTTGTAGAGATTGGTCAACGGATGAGATGGGGAGAGATTCGAGCCCACTATCTTTCTGTCCAAACACATCTTGTCCTGTGTGTTTTTGCAATGCCTTAGACAAAGAGACAGCAACAAGTTTCCAGTCGTTTTAGTTAGGAAGGTATTTTAACTTTTTTCAGCGTTTTTGGAGAGATCCGCCCCTTACTCTCCTCCAGTATCATCGTAATAATACACAAAGAGTATTTCTGAACAATATTTTAAAGAAAGCGCTTTTTCTAATAATTATTGTAATTAGTATACATCCCATGCTGCTGTACTATATATATATATAAGTGTCATTTCTTTATAATTTCCATTGTCATCTTCGTCTACTTGTCGTGATTTTTTTTTTTTTTGTGGATGTCTTAATTAGTTATAGTCAAGTTTGAGGGGGAAATACAACCAGTAGTTCTAGGCTCTGCTATCATTTAGAGCTCAAATCTTTTTTTTTTTTTTTTTTTTTTTTTTTTTTGGAAAAAAATTTGGGGGTTTTTTTTTTTTAAAAAAAAAATGCTCACCAATTTGGAGAATGGTTTTTTTACCAAGAAACTGATGGTCAGTTGACTAGGAGTGACAAAATAGGTTCGAATGTTTCCAGAACTGTCTTTCGTTCTGAACAATCTTGTATTGTTGTGACGCCTCAGACAACCAAGCCAGCTTGGAATTCCTCATTGAATCAATTATTAATGTGTTTTAACATCGGTCATTGTTGTTTAAGAGAGCCCTCGCACCCTTCTATGCATAAAAAGAAAAAACGTAAACACATTTAACTGCTCTATATATAACTATGTTTGCCATTAAAATTCATTATGTTTGCTATTGAAATTCTTATTTAACCTAACAATCCCGTTTTGATAAAATCTATATAAACCCACAAAATATATTTGATAATTCGCCTTCAGTTTTTTCATATTCTTAAACTATGTATTGTTTACTTTTTTGTATGTATGCTATATTTCTAATGAAACATTAGTATTGTATTGAATCTCGTAAGGGTTTTACTATAACAAATGTATGATACATGGGAATAACTCTTTCAAAATTAAACAAAGAAGAATTTTATTTTTAATAATGAAAAACTGGTATGAATGCTTCCTGAAATCGTAAAATATATAACATTTAAAAAATCTCTTTGAAACTCTTATTTTTTTATTTTTTTATTATTATTATTATTATTATTTGCTTTAACGTAATTTATTCGTATTAATTTTAATGTTTTTTTTTTGCTTTCAACAGTGCTGTATATTATGTTTGGGGATGAATAGTTATTTAAAAAAAATACTTAAGAAATTAATACTTAAAAAAACTATAAGAAAATTAATAACTTAATCGTAGCTGATATGTAGCGTGATGTATAAAGACATGGTTCAGAGGTTATCTTAGATACCAAGAAATCGAAAGCAACTTATTTAAACTTCTTAATTAACTAATTATAATCTTTACAGTTTTTTTTAAATTAAAATATTCCTCACGGCTTTGATATTACATGATACAAACATTTCCTGCAACAATTTTTAAATTCTAAGTGTTCAAGTTAATATCAAAAGTACTTTTTAAGATAAATACTTTCTTTTACAGCCAGTTAAACTTCTAAACCCAAGACATATCGAAAGAGAATTGTCCAAACATCTTCATCCCTTTCCTATAAGATTTAGCGACGGAGGAAAACCTTTCAGAACTTACTTTCCACATCCTTACCTTTTATCTTTTTAATGACGTCAGGATTGCTGAAGATACTCGTTCGCAAATCTTCTTAAATGTTGGTCTAATCACATTTCTTCCAACGTACTTTTCGGAGCGAATCAAATCTCTCCTTCTCCCTCGAGACAGGAGAGGTAAAGTGCAGTGTGTGTCTCCTGATCTCATTAAGGCCCTTCTTCTTTGTTGGCGTTTTCCTCTCACTTCGAATGTTCTGTAAAAGTTATTCCGGGTAAAAATGGAAATCTTGTTTTTGTTTCGAAGAGTTAGTTGATGAAATCAATGTCGGGCTTTTTAAGAAATACAATTGTACCTTCTTCAAGATAAACATTTTGAGTTTTGCTTTTTCGAAGTCGTGATCTTTCTTGTAGAAAAAAAATCTTTTGACTTTTTTTGAGTGATATAGGAACTGATACTTCTTTGAAAGCTTATTTTATTTGAGAAACATAAATTAAATTTTAAACTTGCAGATATGAGAATCTAAGGCAAACTTTGTCTGTAATTTATACATGGCTTCTCGACTGAGTTGAATATAGATTTACAAACGTAATAATCATGTAAATATCACAATGCATGTTTTTTTTATGAAAGATTAAATACTGGCTTATTTTTAGTATGGATTGACAGTATACTGGACTGAATACGTAGGTGTATCTACTGGGAAAAGGGCATAAATTACTGGTTTAAACCAAGTGTTAAAAAACCGTTCTTGGATAGGCCTGATTTTAAATTTGTTAGGTTTGGCGATGCAGATAGCAAACTTAAATATATTTTTCATGCTCTACTCATGCAACAACATTAAAAAATTTATCTTCATTAGTAATGACTTATATTTACATACACTTTCCATTTACTACTATCTATATATATTTACATACACTATCCATATACTGCTATCTATATTTATTTACATACACTTTCCATATACTACTATCTATATTTATTTACATACACTTTCCATATACTACTATTTATATTTATTTACATACACTTTCCATATACTACTATCTATATTTACTTACATACACTTTCTATATACTACTATCTATATTTATTTACATACACTTTCCATATACTACTATCTATAATCTGATTTCTATATACTAATACCTATATATCATAATCTGTATACTACTTATATTCTAATACCTATATATATATATCACAATCTGTATCCTAATAGCTTTATACTATCTATATACTAATACTTAAATGTCACAAATTGTATACTAATATCTGTGTATACTACCTATATATTAATTTATATATACTGTTATCCTGTTTTTCTATCCATCCTTCGAACAGCAAGTTACTTGAATTGCACGAAAACACGAATAGCACATATAAAAAATTGCGATGACCCTCCCATAACACAGAATTCGAATTGCACGAAGTCGCGAAAATTACTGTTAAAAATTAACTCGATCACATAATACATATTTACATAAATATCGTCGGCTTACAAGGAAATCTGACCTGTCTGTAGTATGTGTAGTATGTATTCAAAACGCAATAGTTATTTCAATATATCTACAGACATCTTTCGAACAACATGGAAACCAATTAACCGTATTATTCGAGAGATGTCTGTATCTGTTTACTAAATTATATTTATTGTTATTCTATATATCATTATCAATACACTATAATCTGTGTACCAATTTCTATATATTGTTTTTCTATACTAATATCTCAATACTATCTATATACTAATTTATATATATATACTCTGTTATCCTATATTCTACTATCTAAACTGCTGTTTGTAGAAAATGCAACACCATGAAGGAATCATCAGAATCAAATGAAATTCGCAGCAAATGTCAATTATAGGATATTATGCAAATTAATAAGGTTTCAGAGCCATCGCGCGTGCGCGGCGCGCGCAGCGCCCTCTGAATTGATGCTGAAAGCGTATAAATAAAGTGCTGTAGCGGGACGTTGAAAAAAGTCTATGATTATTTGTTAGTGGCAAACGTTTAGTGAGACCTGAGTATGCCTCCACGACGGAAGAATAAGAAATTCAAGCAACTTACGGAGTTTGAACGAGGGAGGATAATCGGCCTTCGAGAAGGAGGATTTTCCTATCGCGCAATAGCAGCTCGTATGCAGCGGAACAGTTCCACAGTGATGCGAGTTTGGAAGCAGTGGACCGACGAGCACCGAACAACTCGAAAAACAGGCACTGGACGACAGAAGGTGACGTCAGAGCGCGATGATCGACACCTGCTCCGCATGGCGGTGAATGATCGCACAGCTTCCTCCAGGCAGCTGGCAGCACGTTGGTCTACTGCTACAGGTGTACAATTGTCGGCTTCGTCAATTCGTCGTCGTCTGCTGCGCCGTGGATTGCGTGCAAGGGTACCTTTATACAGGATTCCCCTCACGGCGAATCATCGACGGCTGCGTCGGCAGTGGGCTCTTGAGCACAGAGACAGGCGAGCTGATTGGCACCAAGTTGTCTTTTCAGATGAATCACGCTTCAATTTGTGGACCCATGATGGCCGTGTTCGTGTTAGACGTTATGCCGGTCAACGCTGCCTTCCTGAGTGTATTATTGAACGACATAGTGGTCGAACACCCGGAGTTATGGTCTGGGGTGCGATTTCGTATCATGGACGATCCAATTTGATACGAATTGAGGGTAATCTCAATAGCAACAGGTACGTCCGTGAAGTGCTACAGCCCGAAGTCGTTCCTTTCCTTCAAGGCATCCCTGGAGCTATCTTTCAGCAGGATAATGCACGCCCACATGTTGCGCGGACTGTTCGAGACTTCTGTTCAGCACAACGCATGCAACTTCTTCCTTGGCCTGCTTATTCACCGGATATGTCGACTATTGAGCACGTGTGGGATATGGTTGGTCGGCGTCTCGCTCGTGATCCGCGTCCTGCAGTTTCCAAAGACGAACTTTGGTTGCGCATACAAGCGATATGGAATTCTCTTCCTCAAGCAGATATTCAACATCTGTTTGACTCCATGCCACGTCGTATAGCAGCACTTATTGCAGCGCATGGTGGCTGCACCAAATACTGATTTCGGACGCTTAATTTGTTTCTTTTGTTTTGAAAATTTCATCATTTATTTGTATCAGTACAAGTCGTTTCTGCATTAAATTTCATTTGATTCTGATGATTCTTTCATGGTGTTGCATTTTCTACAAACAGCAGTATATATACTAATTTATATATATATATATATATATATATATATATACTCTGTTATCCTATATTCTAATTCTACTATCTATATACTAATTAATTATCTATATACTAATTATTCCTGTATTACTAATATTACTAACTGTACACTATAATCTATATTAATATCCAAATATTTTATCTATATGCTAATCACAATATACTATGTTTTGTTGATTTAAAAATGATTTATCACTAATAATTTGGATTCATTAAATGACTATAAGGAGCAAATATCAAAATAAGCTTTTACTCTCCTTTCATTAAAAAGAAGTTTATACTAAGATTTAAAATATAAAAATCTTATGACTGATAGTTAAGGAAAGAAGTTTCAAAAACAAATTTTTATCAAAGACACCAGCAGCATTTCCTTCTGATTCCAAGGAGCTTCAGCATTACTTTGAGCTCTTGATAAAGACTTATATTTTCTCTCACGAAACTTTAACATTTATTTAAGAATTTACATACACGTGCTGTGAATATACTTTAAGATAAAATGTATCCAATGAAAAGTTTGAAAAGTTTCTTCATCGTCCCAGACGGCATCTCATAAATATCTAAACGTTTATAAACATCAGCTCCCATGAATGACACTTTAAAATTTAATAAGCGAGGGACTTTCTGCCAAGGTGTAAAATTGCACCTTGGCATTTTACTTTCTGAATCCGCCACAAATTTGACAGGATCAGTGAAAAATCAATATTCATCTAACGAAGGACAAAGCTTTTGCATAAATTTTAAACAGAAACTAAGAAAATTGTCTTAAAACTCTTTGAGTGTTCGCTGCCAAGAGTATCTTATATTAAATTATTTGACTTTGAGACTTTCATTCTCAACAGAAAAAATGCTTAAAGCCCACGCAAAATCCAGATATGTTTCTGCTGCGCCTAACAAGGTGTATCTATGTTTAAAAAATTGAAAAAAAGATAAAAATTGGCTGACAAGAAGGAGGTTAGAAAATAGAGAAAGATCGCTAGGATATCCGGAATTTACATCAATTGTGTCTATCAAAAGTAATAAACCCTATGAGAAAGAAAAATATCACTAGGATGCCTCGATTCTCATGCCTACCTAAAATAGCAAGTCCCTGGGGGGCGAGAAAGGAGAATAGAGACAGTTTAGTTTATTCTGTGTGAGTGGAAATAAAACAGCATTTCCTCTCTTTAGTGAGCATAAAAATTTAACTGTTTTTTGGAATGAGAAATGGTAACAGTATTATTTTTCTTTTCTTAAAACATTCCTAAGAATCTCATCCATTTCAAAACTCGTCGCTTTAATTTTTCCAGGCTATAAGATTATTTTCGCCTCCTCTAGAGTATATTCACAGGTATATTGTTTTGATTATTGCTTGATTTCCAATGTATGGTAATGAATCCAGGTCTCATCAAAGTTAAGAACTCCACACAAAATAACGATTAAGACTCGTTGTGGTTCCCATCAAATTTTAATTTGGCAGGAAACGGTTACCAAATCAAAACTAACCTATGAATCAATGTCGAGTTTCCTTTGCGGTCGATTCACAAATGAAAGTAAACGGGGGTAATACCAATTTTTAGTTTTTATGTCTGACGTCAAAAACAGGTTCTTTTTGAACAATCATCGTAGAGATTTCAAGAATGAAAAACAAAACAGTTTAATCTCTTCGTAGTGGTTAATCATTCAAAAAATCGAATCTAATCAACTTATTTTTAATGCGAATGATCATTTTAATGCGAATGATCATTTTAATGGTGGTAGAGCCAAATTCGGCTATTCTGCAACAAACAAGGTGTAACTGTGATGTAGACATTTGAAAAATTGGAAAAAGTAAACATATGTTGACAAAATGGAGGGTCAAAAAAAAAAAAAAAATTCGAATCGCTAGGTATCCCGGGGCCCCATTACTTGTATTTATTACAGACACACCCATGGGAAAGGAAAATATCATATTAGAGTACCTCAAGCTTATTGTTAATCCCCTCTTCACAAATCTGAAAATACGTTTTCTTATTCCATACTCTTTACCTTTTACTTAAATGGAATTTACTTTTATAGAACGCAACTTCTGTAATATTTTGAATTGGAGCATACTGTAAAAACCATTCCCATTACAATAGTCTAATTAAGTCTCTATGTCTATGAAATATCATCTGTTGATCAAATAATTTGATTATATAAATTATTCTTTATGCAATTTTGGAAATATGTATCTGGCAATGAAACTTAATCCTATTTGTTGCAGTTTTAGTTAGTTGTACGTTTAAAATGGAAGACGGAAATATTCTGTTTATGTAGTGCTGGGATTATACTATAAGGATTATTGTTAAGGCCTACTCAAAAGGAAGCTAATTTTTAATCCGTTATTAAAAGTTATTCCTTTTAATAACGAAGGGTATGGTTACTTTTATTTGGCAACCGTATTTATTCTTACGAATTCCGAATTTTCATTTCGAATTCGTATTTTGAAAGCCTTGATATTAAATGAATATCATTATCAAATTCGTACATTAAGTTGGAATTTAAATTTGATTAAAATGCCCCTTTTTTAACTTATATTATTCCTGTGGTAGATTGAGAGGAATGTATTTTCAGGTTTTAAATGGTAATCTCCCGAGAAACTCTACTACTCAACCTCTGTATATGCGAGGTAATTTAGATAATATCTAAGCAACATACTGCAGGATTTATTCTAAAGTCCTTATAAAGATGCATGATTATGCATTGGGTATTATAATTATATTGAGAGAGAGAATATTCCAATAATGTACCGTACCAAAGTTGGTATTGTACCATAGTTTAAGCAAAAGTTTTGCAGCAACTAGAATGCTTAAGATAAACTTAACGATTCTAAAGCTTAATTCCGAAAAATACTTAACTATTAAACACGATTTATTTACTGGATTTATTTGGCACACTCAAAAGCTTTTTTTGATTTTATATTTTTATTATTATTTTATTTTTAGAAGATCACATTAAAAGAAAGTCAAAGTTTCTTGCGTTATAACTACATAAAAATAATAATTACCACCATACTTTTTTAAAAAGAAGATAAATCAATCCGTCGTTTTTTCGGAAGAAATTTTTCATTCTCGCATTGGATCTAAATTTAGAACCTCCGAAACTGTAACATTGGATACAATTCCAGTTTCAGCAACAGTCAACGAACCAAAATGGCTTTCGAATGATGTATTAATTTTCAGATTTCTCTACCTTTCCGCTAGACGAATACGATTTTTACTGTTCAGTCGTAAAAATATGAGGCCTTATATGAGATAAAAGTATGAGACCTCATTCATTCGCTCTTTTCAGTTTAACTAACTTATGGGGCTATCTAACAACGATATTCAGTATAAGAACCTCGCCTTATTAAAGAACCATGACAAATGTAAATTAGCTTTACTGTATAAGAAATGTTATGAATAGGAGATAGAAAGAGTTGAGAGATATTTATTAAAATACTTTTTTGGTCGCAGCAATTGTAAGCAATATCTTGAGGGTGTATACCAGTATTTGACAACTTCCATCCCTTCATTAGAAATTAATTAGAATAAGATCCAGTTAATTCAGCTCTACTGTTTGGAGTTATTAAGGTAAATAGAAATTCTCCATTAAAATATTGGGTTACGGACGCGATTAATTAAATGTTTCTTATTAGTATATGTTAATACGTTGTTGTTTTGAGAAATTAACGTCAATAAAAATGCGTGAGCATAAAATGAAATATTAATTGTGTTAGGCTCAAATAATTGATATTAGAATTACAGTTATTACATTTAGTTTGCTTAAGGTATTTTTACATAGCTAAGATATATTTAATTTAATATTTTATCGCCTGCTTTTATTTAATTATCGAACAGAAAATTATTGTTTACTTTAATAATGTATTGTTTTCTTTTATTTTAATATTTCATTTTAACAGTTCATTTTTACGCAGAATCGTCTGTTTTCTTTTTGTTGTCAACACCGACAAAGATTTAGTAATTCAGAATGTTTAACTTGTAAAAATATTAATACATTAGAAATTTGAAGACATTTTTTTCTTTTCTCGATAGTGATTACTTCTGTAGTGCCTAGGGTCCGGGAGCACGCTTACTTTACGCTAATTAATATTCATTTTGAATATTTCTGATTTTTTGAGAACTTAAAAGAAAAATAAAACGTTTGCGCATGTTAAAAGGAAATTAGCCAAGCCAAGCCAATTTCAGTTTTATTTTTGTTAATTTTTCCTTATATTGCCTGTTCCAGGTGAATAAATTTATTAAAGTATTTCACTGATTTTTATTGTATCACTATCACTCTTAATAATAACGAAGGCAATTCTTTACAGCCTTTATAACTTCCGAAAGCCTCATTAAAGCTGGAAAAAATTGATATCAATGTTAAAGGTGTGAAGATAGCAAAAATATGGGGTTAATGTATTAATTAACATGTTTAATTAATTAACAAAAATAATTTTTCAGTTATGGAAACCAATTTTTTCTCATACTAGATTTTTTTAATCTTAAGATTATCCTAAATTTTAGATTATGCAAAATTCAACTCGAAATTTCCTCATTTATCAGGGCTCTAAGCAATGATCCCCTTTTGTTAAATTAGCGACGATAGTATATTTCTACTCAAATTTTCTCAAAAAGTTTGCGCTAAATGATATATATATATATTTTAAATTCTAGGAAATAGAAAAATGCTTAAAACGATAATATTATTCTGAAAAAATATGAACTATGAAACGTAGTTACGAAAAAAAAAAAGATTATTTATGACATACCAAAATTGTTTATACATTTGAATTCCTCACATCTGAAAAACTATTAAATCTTAAATTATTTTATTGTTGTAAACGTATCTTTAATTGTTTTACAATTGTGATTTCATATTTTTATGCTGCCAATTATATTATATTATATTATATATTATATATATATATATATATATATATATATATATATATAAATATATATATGGTATACTACTCTACTCTTTCTCTTCACTTTTTCATTATTAAGATTCGCTTATTCCATCACTAAGAAATATCACCAAATATTAAATTTCAAGCAATCATCATATAAATAGACAAATAAAGCTTTAACTGAATATTTAATAAAAAAAACCAGTCTTCACTATATCTACTTGTATTGTTGGAGCAACCCTCAAGTGATCTCAACAAAAGGATATTAAAAGGTTTTACTTAACTGACCACTATTACAGGTGGATCCGAGTCAGTATCGAATCTATCTCATCGACAGTATAATCCAGTGTCTATTGCTACCTTATCCCTGTCAATCTCCTATCTTCCCCTCCCCTGTGTCTTTTCCTCTTTCTCACTATATCTCAAGTTATATACGAACTTTACTTTGAATACTTGGAAGTTGAGTTGCTTGAATTACCTAGTGGTCAGGTAATTCTCATACGGACAGTTGAAAGAAAGTAAGCTTCATACCGTTACAATATGAAGCATTTTTTTTCTAAATCTATTAAAAAAATTTGGGTGACAGAAATGTTACTTTTAATTAAATTAATTTGAATATTTATCATTTTCATGTACACTAATTACCATATCAATTTCTACAATGTAATAAATGACAAAAGGAAATATTTTTTTACTAATAGAAATTAGTTTCAAAACAACGCCAGTTAACTTTAGGCACTGCCCCTCTATATATGGTCCCTCCTGGTCTCAAATGTATAGTCATTTTTCAGAAATTAAAAACAAACATAACTTGTAATAGGGAAAAATTACTGCACAAAAGAGCTTCGACTTTAAAATACTTTTCATCTCATAAATTACTAACAGGATTTTATTTCAAATCGAAGAAATAAAAATATGAAATTAAAACAGGCAGGTTTGAGAGATAATAGTGTTTACTTAACTCTTTTCAACTAAGACTTTGTAACGAAATATCCCATTTACATTTATGTCCTTCCACAAAGCGAGAAAATGTCATTTACTCAGGGTTGAATCATATACCAAGTTCATTTTCATGTTTTAATTAAGCTACGTCGCAAATATTTTACTTGCATTATTCATAACAAATATTTATGTCAAACGCTGGTTTCGCTTGCGAGACTTAGAATTCTTTAATAAAATGCTTTGAGACATCAGAACGAACATTTTGAAAGCGCTCCATCCTTTAGAATACTTTCCTAACAGATGGAATGCTAAATCATTTTTCAGTCTCCTCATGTTTAAAAGTATTGGGAAAATTAATAAACAGTTTTGTGCGTTCTTTCAATCCATTGAAAGCTTGTTTACATTTGTTCTTAAAAATATAATTCTGATGGGGTTTTTTTAGTGTTATCAAACGTTAAACTCGACGGAAAGAAGGGAAATAATTAAGGGCTAATTTCCAGGCGAAAAATTAGTAAATATTTTTGTGATTTTTCCTTGGATTTAATGACATTAGATTTATACTCGTTAACATAGGCAAATAAATATAAGTTAGACTCAACGTTTCTCGATATTGAGATTACATTAACATTAGATGGGATTTAAAATTTGTTAAAACATTAAAAACAAATATTCTTGGAAACAGTCTTTAAACTATATTATACTCGTTGTAATAAAATCATTTTAAAAGTAATACATAACCACACAACCATTGATTTTCTTTGAATATTAAATCTTAATTATTTACAGTAATTTCATTAGTTTTAATATTAGAAAAGTTTATTCTTATTAAATCCAATCTCATAGAGAAACATTAACTAAGAACTATTTAAAATTTACGAATTATATCATTATTTGACTAGATTTTTCCCTCAATAGTTCTTCCTCCAAACCACTGACATGATATGCAGCTAACTCATTGGTTGAGAGCATAAGTTAGAAAACACCATCTCCTCCTTAGCTGCCAATGCTATTACATTACGGCTAAAATTTTCTCTATTTAAATTTCTTAAACTAAATATAATTTTTTCGGTTACCCTTTTTTTTTTTTAAATTGTAATTTAAATTTTCTGTTTTAACATCGTAAAATGTTGCAGTTCCAGGCAGCTTGCGTTAAGCTGAAGTAATATTCGAAAACCTACCAGATTCCGAGATTAAAAGCTGCAAAGCTTATTTGCTGCTATAAATCCATCAATCATATATCTTTAGATAGAAAATGGAACCCACTGATACTCATTTTTTTTTTATCATCATGGTAGTTAATATTCAAAGAAACGCAAAACAATGAATTTCACATATTTATTTTACCCCCGTCGATAATTAGATTTCAATTTATTTTTTTTTTCCTGATGCGCATTCTCCCTGAAAATAATTTGTACATTTTTCAGATGAAATGAAAATGTAAAATAATTTCTAATATGTTGCTCGTAACATCTCACTAAAAAGAATTCATTTCTATCACATTATGCCACCAATTTTAAATAAGTAACATAGCATATTTTTGTATAATTTCTATATTCACAATTAATATTGGTTTTAAGCAAATTGAAAATATTTTTCGCTTTTTAAATTTTATATATATATAATACTTAACATAATCGGTAATTGTGTGAATAATGAAGAAATATAAGTCGGAATGTGTAGGAAAATATGATATGCGAGTGTTAAACGGTTACATTATAAGAAAAATGCCAAAAATTATTATATATATAATTACTTTTAGTACAATAAGAAACTGTATTAAAGTAAACTGGACATAAGAAGAGTTCACACTTTAGTGAAAAACAGATGGAATAAAAAGAGAATACTAAAATTTAATAAAGTGTGTGATCACGTCTGGCAACCAAGTACACTGCTCAGTGATTTTCCATTCATTCTATGACATTGTTGAAGGCCCAAATGGCACTAACGAAGAGCGTTTTTCAGCTCTGGAATGGAGCTTGGTTGATGTGGAAAAGCTGCAAGCTGTTTCCCGAAAAAATTTCACACATGCTCAATAGGATTAAGATTAGATATGAGAGCAAGCTACGTCATGCGTAGGATATTTTCCATTTCAAGTCTGTCGGCGATCAGGCTTGCACTGTGAAAATGCGCGGTATCATCCATAAATATAAAGCCAGGACTGACTGCAGTTCGAAACAGAGTAACATAAGGCTCAAGAATTTCTTTTCTGCTTTACTCAACAGTCACTGACCCCGTTTCAGAGATATGGAGGTCTGTTCGGTTATCCAGCATGACGCCTACTCACACCATGACACTTCTTGACGGAAGGCAAGTCTTTTCGTAATGCTCCCCTGGGATGTAAACGAATTCCGCGTTCTTGTCTAATCGTTAGTGTCAGTTTTAGAAGAATAATAAGAATCAGCGTTTAGTCTTAAGCGAGGCTCATCGCTGAATATCACTGTCCCAAATATCAATACTGATGTTCCAATCTACAGTTTAAGCGAGCGCGTTTATACGTAGATGTGAGGCGAATGCAAAGTGCTGGTCGCCTGGTATAGAGACCAACATGATTGAGTCTTCTTTAAACGGTTTGTCTGAAAACTCGTATTTTCGTGGTGGTTTTTAGTGCTGAATTCAGTTCTTTGGCTCAACTGTCTCTTTGAAGTAACGCAATTATTGGCAGATAGCAGTTTTGAGGAACGGTTGCGAGAAATATTAATTGCAAGAATTGTACTGGAACAACCACCTGATATAACATTTCTCGAACTTTGAAACCTCTGTCTTAATCTTACGATTGCACACTAAGGCACAGCGGAATTCGAGATGCTTCGCTTTCAGTCGTCCAGATTCTAGGGTTCCAACGATTCATCTTTTTGAAAGCATGTCATCTTTGTGCCATCATTCGTTCTGTATAATCGTTAACAACATTCCTTCACGCATGAATTTCACATAGACTATCTGAACTTCTTATGCCAAGTTAGCTAGTTTACCATTTTCCGACGTGCGCGTGTGTTTTGCGCGTGAAGACATCGACAGAATGTTATGCAGGAGATCAAAGTTTCACCATCAACAGATGATTCTCTACAAGTTATTTCAAGCACCAGTATTTGTATATATTTTTTACGAGTAAAGTTTAATATTTTGGCTCTATTGTATATGCGTCAAAAATAATTTGCATTTGTTACATAGATTGTTTTATCATGATGTTTATTTATCTCATTTCCATTTCTTAAGAGATGTAAAAGTAATTCAATAACTTTTCATATTTATTAAGATAGTGAGAGTATAATTTAATCAGATATTGTACAAGCCATGACGAAAACCAACGCAAGAAGTTCCGAATATTACCCGCCAAGTGTCAATTGTAGAAAAGAGAAAGTTAGAGGGAGACAGCAGACTGATACACACTCTATAACAAAAAAAAAAAAAAAAAAAACGACGCACCAAGAAGGAGTTATCCGATCTTAATGAAATTTCGTATGCAAAGACATTTGAACCGAACACACAAATGATTAAAATTTGGTGTCCAATGAAGGAATAGCGGGAGCTACTGCGCATCCGAACTGTGCACTCAGCAGGTGTTTGTAAGAAGTGATTCTCACTCTGATGGCCAAATTTTCTGTTGCGTTGACATTTAGGATACCTTTCAACGACTGAAAAAATGCCTCACCGCAGGATTCAAGCTTATTACGAGCAAGTGTGAGAGTTTGAAAGAGGTCGTATCATTGGATTGAAAGAGGCAAGTTGGGCAAAACGGAGAATCGCTCGCCATATGGGTCGAAGCGATGCGGCGATTAGAAGATGATGGTAAGATTGGGTGGACAATGGCAGATTTCAGTGTCATGATAGTAGTAGTCGACCTAGAGCCACAGGAGATCGGGAGGATAGAGTGATTGTCAGATCTGCAGTCACAGCGCCTGATTCATCGTTATCATCCATCAGACGTGCAACCAGCACTCGAGTGTCCACCCTGACTGTTCACAGACGACTGATAGAGCAAAATCTACACTCGTATCGACCGCTACACAAAGCCACTCATGCATGCACACTGTCGAGCCAGATTACAGTGGTGTTTAGTTCGATCAGGTTAGAATGAGGTTGACTGAGGACGTATAGTGTTTAGTGAAGAATTCCGCTTCCAACTGTGTCCTGACGATCATCGAAGACGTGTCTGGAGACGCCCAGGGCAGCGTACCGATCCTACTTTTACTATTGCACGCCACACAGTCGCTCAACCAAGAGTTATGGTCTGGGGCGCCCTTGATAGCCAGAGCCCTTCGGTCCCCATTAGAGGCACACTTACAGCACAGCGGTACATTGACGACATTCTGAGACCTATTTTGCTACGGTTCCTTTTTCAGTACCCTGGCCTTATTTTTCAGCAAAATAATATCAGACCACATACGGCACGTGTTGCTATGAACTGTCTTACAGCTTGTCGAACATTTCCTTGGCCAGCCAGATCTCTCTCCAATCGAGCATGTCTGGCATATGATGGGAAGGCGACTGCATCTAGCAGGGAATGTTGATGACCTCGCCCGACAATTGGAGCAAATGTGTCAAGAAATACCGCCGGAGACCATCAGGGAGCTTTATCATTCTATGCCACGTCGTGTGGAAGCTTGTATCCAGGGTAGAGTTGAGTGAACTCCTTATTGAGCTCGTTACTTTGTAATTACGTAACTGAAATAAATCATTCAATTTTTCTGAAATTTTAATCATTTTCTATTTAGTACATAATTTTCCTATCCTCCAAAATTTGTCTCCATCGGACAACTCGTTCTTGATGCATCGTTTTTTTTTTTTTTTATAGAGTGCATATTAGAAAAAAAATAATGGCGTGGATACGTGTGTGTAAGAAATTAACCTTTTTATTATGAAATTAAAACTTTTTAAACTTTATGAAACATTTCCAATTTTCGTAGTTAACTGCATTTATTTTTATACAAAAACACTTTAAGATCATTTTCTTTAGAAATACAAACACAATAATGAATTTAATAGGTTATTTATATCTTAATAATCAGTATCTGATTTTAGAACAGCCTTTACGAGCTAGTTGCAAAAAATACTCATAAAAGTAAAATCAAATATTTATATCTAACGTAATTGTATAATATTATACAATTGTAACGTAATAGTAATTGTATAATATTATACAATAGAGGGGGAAACAGTTCTTAAAGTTTTTCTCAGATTTTTATTCGAATATCTGCTATTTTATTTAGAAGTATCTAAATGGTTAGGTATAGTGGTAACTAATTTGAATAAAATTGCTGCACAGAAAAATATAGTTGTAGATCTATAATAAAGATTGTGTCAAAAATACTTAAGTGACAAATAGGAAATGAGCTGAAAATAATATTTATAACATACGTCAAAGAAGTCTACAATGAATATTACGCACAAATTGGAATTTAAATTCTTAGGGAAAAGATATCTGAAATGCAATTATATTATAATTGACTTTATATAATTTTAATTTTATTTTTATTTATTTTTAAATTTATGTTATTACGATACCACATCGATTGAGATTACGATACATGTTACAATAGAACAACTCAGAGATCGCTTTTTTTGTTTCTCTGTTAATAATTTGCTTGTTAATGAATATTTTTACAACGTTTTTCTGAATTTCACTTGGTGTGTGTGTGTGTGTGTGTGTGTGTGTGTGTGTGTGTGTGTGTGTGTGTGTGTGTGTGTGTGTGTGTGTGTGTGTGTGTGTGTGTGTGTGTGTGTGTGTGGCGAGTGTGTGTGTGTGTCATCAAATTTTCAGATCGTTCAATTTAACCAACTTCCCGTAAGCTAGAGTTTTAGGAATCGTTCGTACTCGCCTAACAATGCAATATTTAGACGTTTGCGATAGTAAGTTTTAATTAATAATATTTTCTTTAATAATGCGGTTTAAGCCCAATCACTTGAGATTTCAAAAATTTGCTCAAACTTGGCTGGATTTTATTTATTATTATTATTATTTTATTTTTGTTTAACTTAAGTCCGTAAACGGAACAGGGTAGCCACATTTGAAATATCGCTAAGTAATTCTTGTCGCCAAGGGTGGTTGGGTAAAATGCATTTCCATTCATTTAATTTACCGGATGAATTAATTAATTTGCAGTTAGTTTCCAACGTTTTTATGTAATTTCCTTGGTGTGTCTGTCTGTGTGTGTATCACTGTGTCCTCAAGTTTTTCTATCGTTAATTTAACCAACTTCCCAGCAAGCTAGAGCTCTGAAATTTGGGAACTGATGTACTTGCCTATTAATGCAATATTTAGATATTTGCATCCAGTTTTAACTAATATTTCAATAATTTTTTTTTAATAAACTTTTGCCGCCATATAAAAAACGTTGTTTTTAAAACGTTGGTTTTAATTCGAATTATCAATCAAATGTACATTTTATTCTTAGGACTTAGCAGACTTTTTTAAATTATAATATCTTTTTCTCAGACTTAGTACTTTTTTAAAATATATTCATTACTATTTTAAAAAAGTGGACATAATGCCCTTGATGTCCAATATTCTTATTCATATTTTACAACGTTTTTCTGAATTTCACTTGGTGTGTGTGTGTGTGTCGTATTATGTGTCATCAAATTTTCGATCGTTGATTGTAACTTCCCATCAAGCTAGAACTTTGAAATTTTGGAGATCGTTCGTACTCGCCTAACAATGCAATGTTAGTTTGCGATAAGTTTTAATTAATATTTTTCTTTAATAGTAAAGTTTAAGCCCAATCTTAGCGCGATTTCAAAAAATTGCTCAAACTTAACAGTTTTATTACAACGTTTTAAAACGTTTTCTGATTTCACTTGGTGGTAGTATTGTGTGTGTGTGGTGTGTGTGTGTGTCATCAAATTTTCGATCGTTAATTTAACCAACTTCCCATCAAGCTGAGCTTTGAAATTTTAGAGGAATCGTTCGTACTCGCCTAACAATGCAATATTTAGACATTTGCGACAATTTTAACTAATATTTTTCTTCAATAATGCAGTTTAGCCCAAACGCGATTTTAAAATTAACAAACTTGGCGATTTTTTTTTTTTTTTTTTTTTTTTTGGCTGAGCGTTAAATCCGTGAAACGGAACAGGGTAGCCACATTTGGCAAAATACTGCCAAATAATTCTTGTCGCCAAGGATAAGCCTTTCCTGAATTCTGGTTCCCATTTTTTTTAATAGAATGACTTACAAACTTTCAAATGCATGTTTTGATTTTATGAGTATTATGAATTTCTTAATATGTTCACAAATGTATCTTTTTAAGTAAATTTTAAAGTTAAAAATAACTAACAGTTTTAACTAATATTTCAATAATTTTCTTTAATAAACTTTGCTACCATATAAAAACATTATTTTTAAAAACGTTGGTTTTTATATCGAATTATTAAAGAATATGCTGTACAATTCAAAGAAAATAATTTATTGTTTTTTTTTTTTTTTTTCTTTTATAAAAAGCATTGATGCTCAAAAATAGTTGAACATGATTTATTCATATCAGCTGTATTATTGTATTCAAACAGTTTTTGCTTCACTTTGTCATAAAACAATCTAAACTAATAAACTCCTTACATCCTCTTATCTTTGTAAGCTTTTTCACACTTTGATACTACTTTATGAGTAAATACTGTTGTTAACCTGATGTTATATCCAAATCCACAGCAGAAGAAGAAAAAATTCATTAAAAGTAATATTTCTTAAAAAAAACAAATATGTCATATACCTAAAATCAACGTAAAATTGAATAGATTTTATTGCAAGCTAACTATATTAAAAATACTCATTTTCCATCATATATACAGTACATACTTTCATTCTAGTTACATGAAATGAAAATTTAAGACTCTCATCTAACGACCATTTTAGTTACGTGTTTGCAATGTTAATCCTATGGAATTTCTATAACCGTCCTCAAAGAGTTACTATTTTATCTATTTGAATGCAAAAAAGTGCCTCAAAAAGAGCAATAAATAATGAAGGTTCCTGCAAAATTACATACTTCCTTTGATTTTTAAAAGTAATTTTTCCCCGATATTAATGATTCGTTTATGGATTTTTCGGCTTTTGAAATATAAAACATTTTAGAAAATCAGGGAGAATCTTTAATTACGCAGTAACCTTCAATATTTTTTGCTATCTCGGGTGCATTTTTTAACATTCATATAGATAAAACAGTAAATCAAAATGGCCGGTAGACGGGAGCCTTAAATCAAATGTTGCAAATTTGTTTGACAATTGCCACATTTGATTAACAATTTGTTTAACAATATCCTGCTAAAAGGATTAATAATTTGTATCTCTTAAACATTTTCAAAATTTTCCAGTTGTGTTCATTTGAAACAAAACATTATTTAGATACTTAAAGCTAGTTTTGATGGAAAGGAGTGATTTTATAGTAATTTGATAATTATATGATTCAATCGTTATTATTTGTTAGATGATAACTGAATATATTACACAAACACTCACAACACACATACAAAAACATTTTCAAGATAGTCATTGCTTTCTAAGGAGCATAATTATATAAACAATTTTTATGAGTTCATCATTTTTCTGCGTGTTTCTATTCTTGCATTATTTTGCTACTTTTGAACATTTATGAGCTCTTATGCTTTTAGATTATATAAGGTAGAATTATCCTATTGCCGTTTGACTCTTTTGTCAATTAAAAAAATATCAATAGAAAAAAGTAACTATAACAAAATAATAATAATACATAAATATGACTGATAACAAAATATTAACTAACAATAATAACGCTTGTTTTTATATGGCATATAAAATTTATATTAAAATCTTCGGTATGAAATACAATAAAAGAGCTTACCTTGATTTCTGAAATTCTTTATTTCGATAAAACTTCAAGCTATTAATCAAATGTTGAAATCAGCTTGAGATGCGGAACTGAAACGACAAACTAAAACATACATGAAACATTTTCATTTAAGAACAAATCGGTGGTATCCCCAAAACATATAAATATATTCGTTTTATGTAACGAAATACATACACATTGGAAATATTATTACTCTATAAAAAAATTCTTTCTTTCAAATAAAGTTTTCTGATGCATTGACTTAACTGAAATATTTAACATAAAGCTGACAAAAAACGCTACTTTTCCTACACATATACCCCAGAATAGTCTTTATAATATAAATCCATTTACACGCATTTACTTATAGAATGCACATTCATTTCATTCAATTCGTCAACTAGCACATAATTTAACAATCATACTTGTAATTCATTACATACATTCTCGGCTCAATAAGATGTGCAGTCAAAATCCATTAAATACATTCATAATTCATTTGAATACGTTCATAATCCATCAAATCATATCCATATTACATATCCGATTAATTTCCTTTCATTCAAAATTACTTACATACAAACAAGACTCAAATATGCGATAAAATTCAGTTTCTTATCTCTTTTAAGGTAACTGAGACACCTTCGACAAGAGAAAATGAGATTATATTATGCCAAATTTAAATAATTCTCACGTTTATAAGTTACTTACTTACCTCTGGATACATCTTGCATAGAATGTTCTGCATTTGTAATTTTGAAAAGTTACAAATTGCTAATAAACGCAATATTTTATCTTTGAACATTATGATAAAAATAAAAAAAAAATTAATATTATGGTTTATTTCCAGAATTTTTATATAAATATTATGTGCTTCTTAAAGTGTGGGTGTCATTAGAAAAGAAAAATAATGTTCATTGTGTAAAAAATAATCTCATTTCTTATTGATGAAAAAAATAAAAAAAAAACACCATGGATACAATAGATTTTGAGGAAACCTAAAAACCACAAAATGAGAAAAATGCAAATATAGATATTTTATTAAATGTGTAGCATATCTCTATCACCTATCACCTTAAATTTTAGTCTAATCTCAAATTTAAAGTTTTCAACTTAATTCCAAGTACGTATGAAGTAATTAAAATAGCCACACAAAAACAGATCAAAATTGTAGTTAATTACTTTTCAAAACCTTATTTATAATTTCTCTAAAAAGGGAACTACTCTCTACTAGTTAACTATCCCTTCACATGGATACTAATAAATTCTATAAATATCAAAGGTTTTTTTTTACACGAATACTCGGTTGATACGAGTTTAACTACAATGGAGTAAACTTCGACGGGACAGCGTCGGGTCCTAGTCCCTTAAACAGACATGCAAGTAATTCCTGCCCACTCTTCAAACCCTTCACTCTTTTGCTTTCTTTAAGTCACCGCATTTTTTTCTATTACTTTTCTACAACCGAAACTTTTCTATTTCAGCAATCTTTCTATCATAAAATTCAATTCTCTGTCTTTTTTTATACGATTTGATTACATCAATTCACTACATTTCTAAAGTTTACCTAATTTGAGTAACTACGTTTCATTTGGTTGAAAAAGGGCTAGAATTCAATTATAAAGTCAGAACGAAATCCTGTATGCTAGTTAAGGGAAGTTTCATGATAAACCTATGTGACAAATGATATGGTATGCTTATTTACGATTTTAAATAAAATTTTCGAACGTTATATTTATCAAATTCTGGTAAATAATATATCTACAAAATCAGTGAGGTAACCTCGGTTTGTTAAGGGTGAAATAAAAACTTAAAATTTGAAGCATTTTAGTGATTCAGTTACCTTAAGACATGCTTATTCTCTTTACCATTCTTTTATAAACAGTCTGTAAATCATTAGCTTTCCTTAAGAGCCACACATATACTTTCTCATAGAATTCACTTCATTCCTTGATACAATTTAAGAAGTATAATGGTAAATCAATGCAAAACAACCATAAATCATTGCAAGCAAGTGAAATACACAACAGCAAATCCATGCAAAGCGTTTTTTAAAAAAAATCATGCGTTTTAAATGCAATAAAAAATTACCATCAATACAGAGAACACGGTGCTGAATATCACACTTCATACTAAACAACGATAGAGTTTGATTTCTTGTAAATCTATAGACACCACAATCATTTTCACGATCGTCATTAGGATCCCACCTGGATTTAGAAGTTTCTTCTTCCCTGAAATGCAATTTAAATATATATATATATATATATGTATATATGATTTCTCCTTCGTGTATGTGTTACAATATAGTGGGTGAGAGTGTTTTTGTAAGCAATGGGAATTTTAGAGTGTGGTTGTTGTTTCCATACACACTCGATAGACAAAAGGTTTTCTCGCTTAGTGTATGTTGTCCCTGGTGTGAATAATCCTGAGCAAGACGAGTATGTTACTGTATTAAAGGAATTAGGTTTATTTAAATACACATTAGAATGTTTACTGTGTGTCAAGTACTATCCTGGGTTGTCTGACTTCAAGGACAACAAACACTATCTGAATTTTTTTTTTTTTGTCTCACTTCTGATTTTTTTGTTATTTACGCAGACAACCCATGATGGCCCTTCATACACAGTGATATATCCTTGTGTGCGATCCCTTGATATGTTATTAAATAATGTAATTTCTGGTTGGATCCTATTTTATCCCCCACTTTGGCTATGAAAACAAAAAGGAATTATTTAATGATCAAGTGAGGAAAAAAGGAATTATTATGTTATAAAGTTATGCTCCTTGCACATTAATTTTGATGCTTTGCACACAATTTCTTGTTTTACTTGAATATGTGTATATTTCAACCAACTAGATTCAGAATAAAATTTTAAAAAAATAATTTTGCAACATTATAAAAATTTTTACAAATTATCATATATTCAAGATTTGAAAATAAAATAAAATATGAAATGATATAATACAAAACGCAAGTTATAATAATATTGTTATATATAATTATATTAATAATTCTCGCAATTAATTAATACAAAAATTATGTTAAATAATAATGTATTAATATTATAGTATAATATTATTATTGCAATATTATTGTATGCTAGAAAATTTTAAGCGGAAGACTTCATGAAATATTTTACGGTAGTCTTCTTTTAAACTGTTTTTCTCATATTTACTATCGAGAAACAAGTTCAGAAACAAAAATTTAAAAATGAGAAACAAGGTTATCTATCAGTATATGCGGCCAAACATTTTCTCAGTACGGGCGCTGGCTCTACCTGCCTTCTTTTTGGTTAGGACCTGTATGAAGGTGGATCAAGATTATATATGAAGGAATTACAAAGTCTGGAACAGCTCGAAGATTGCACCAACCGTTGTATAGCCTTATCAAGGTTAATAAATTAATAATAAAAATTTATTTACTGTACTTTATTGTTTATTTATAAACAAAGTCCTAAAATTCTTTAGCGATATTGTACAATTTCCTTTGCTTTTTCTTAGAGTGTGGTTTTGTTTCACATACATTTTATCCTTTTCCACTTGCAAACATTTTATCATCCTTTACACGAAGATGATCTCTCATTCCATTTATTTGCGAGGAGTTGGAAAGGCTGTGAAAAAAATAACAAGAGAGGCTGAACATACGCTGAAATTTTGATTGATTTGGGGGATATAAAGCAACAATGACTATTATCCCCTATTCTGAAACTTAAGACACTAATTGTTCATGTTTACATTTCTAGCGTGGTAGCTCAGATGTCATAATCGTGATCTCGTGGCCGATATTTTTTCCGTTGAACCGTAGGTTCGAGCCCAGATATCACTAAAGACCCGTCGTGTAACAGGGAAGATGTATTTTACATCTGTTGAAGTCCAAAGTCCTCTCTTGGCTTGATGTGGAAGTTTGGAGGGGGAAGGGCCATCCAGGGTGTTGTTCTCGTTACTTTACCGAGGCCCAAATAAAAAGAGGTCCGTCGTTAATAGCCCTCTGTTGTTTCTAAGTAGGACATGAATGAAAAATCACTGCTAAGAAATTATAACACCATTTATGTTTATATTCGTACCACTTGTAATTGCATCTATGGATTATTTAAGGCAAGTTATTTTTGCTATTTAATAATTTTGTGATTAATTCAATTTTATTGTTAGGATGATGAAAAACTTCCTTTCCTTTACTTTGTTGTCATTTTTGTTCTCAAATTAATCCATAAAGGAGTCATTGTGAGTTGCTTTCTTTTATTGCTGTATAAATAGTTATTAATTTATAAGAAAGCTCTAAAAGATTCTAGAAAAATAAGTTTTGAAGAATACCCTTTAGATACTTTTTATTTTTTGAGATAATTATTTTCGTGCAAGAAGAAAAATGTATTATAGTATTAGTTATTCCTTAATCATATGAAACTCGTGTGTTAAATTTTTTATAAGACTTACAATGCAAAGACTTTCATCTTTAGAATACGAGAATGTACTTAAAATTATATTATTCTAAATATGCTACGAGAGACCGCGACAATATGATGAGTTTTTTTGTTCCGTTCCCATCTTTCTTTCCAATTATTCTTTTAATTTCATTAAATTTTAAGAAATAATATTTCGCCCAGTTTTGAAATTAAGTGTATAAAATAGACCATACAACTCGGATTTCTGTGGAAAAATCTTTAAGAAATCCATCGTAGTTTTCATGAAAGTTACGAATATCCCTGAATATATATAAAAATGTTTGGGATATACTACGATGAAAGCACTCGGGTGGAACTTACTCATTCTCATACATCCATTTCCCCGTCGATGTCTTGCGCAATCCGGCATAAATCCCGCCATCTAATGTGACAGAGCTATAAACTGCCGAGGCGACACTCCTCGTATCATCCGAACTTTTGTACGCGAACAGGTGACCCTTCGAATTGTCGCATTGGTATCCTGCGGACATGAAATTCTCTTTGTCAGGAATCACCACCAAGCACTTTCCGTAGTAATCCACATAGCGGACGTAGTCATGTTGGCAGGCTTAAAGAGAGAGAGAAAAAAAATAACAATTACCGGACTATGTAAGGTTTTATCGAGACATTTCCTTTCAACTAGCCTTTTGGACATTTCTAAGACATTGTTTTATCGTGAATTATGTATATCAGTTTCCTATATAAATTGAAGTGAAAAAGAGAAATAGAGTGGACAGGAGGTTGGAGGGATTAACAGTAGCTGCGATGGGTTTAATAAAGGATTAGTTAGTAGTTAGATTAAGAGTTTAGGGAAGGTTTGAATTGCGGGATTAGTCCTGCACATACGTTCGAGATCAGTGCCGTAACGACAGGAGCAGATATGGGGTTGTGACCCCCACCCCCATAAGGATCGATGTATACTGAAATCTTAAATTTGAAACTTATTTATGCAGAATTATTTATACTTTTTTCAAAAAAAATCAATATTTGAAATCCTAAACGTTCTTTTCATCTTGAAAATAGACAATGAAATTAGAAATTAATTATGAGATATAAGTTGAAGTAGGAGAACTCCACCTCCCATCTGCCCCCATGAAATTTTCTTGCTATGCCCCTGTTGTGATTGATGCGATTAGCTCAGATCCACCTTAAAAACCTATTGAATAAGTATTCATTTCTGAATATTGTAAGTAGTAGAAGCGTGAGAGTTTGTTCCTGATAAGCATCTTGATATTTGATTATTTTAACAGGAAGAACAAAAATTTGTTATGAAGTTGAATCTATGATCATTTAGACTCTTAAATTAGAAGAGAAATTTTACTAATTTGCGATGGCGCAATTAAAAGACAAAAGCGAAAGCTGAATGTCTCAATAACACCCAAATGTACCCACCCGCGGATTAGGAGATCAACATCACAACTGTACCTCGAATTTTTATTACAGTACGTAAAATCATTATATGTTTTGCGAAATGTTATACTGTGGAGAAGGATTTCTCAACTGGAGGCGAGAAGAAATTATAAATATCTAAACAATGATGGCAGCATTTTTGGTCTCTGGAAAAACGTTTGTTGGCGCATGCGCGACAGCGCACCGTTGCGAGCACGCCTGCGTAGTACATAGCAGATATTAAGTTGTAACGCAGCTCGGACGTAGGTAATAAACTCTAAAAACGAAACCTGCATTGTATTTCATTTTATTATATTCTGCTGCATTGTACATATGTAAAATTTATACGAGTGTTGCAAATAAATAGGAAAGGGTAAAAAAATATTGCAGTCCGTCCGTCATTTGGATTAAATTTAATACAAAGTAAGTAACAAAGTTGAATTATTAAATTTCATTTTACTCTAAAGAAAGATAATCATTACATTCCTTTTGAGTTTATATGAATAAATGTTCTGACATTTCATTGTAATGATAGAATGCAAAGAACTTAATAACATGTTTGTTGCATCTTTCATGGATGATTCAAATAGTATTTGTGATTTAATAACATATTTATAGCATTAATTTAAATTGTTGTTACTATTGGGGGTTGCCATCTGTTGAATGGAGCCGAAACAAATTTGACATTGAATTATAAATCAGTTTTGATTTGGTAATCCTTTTCTGCAAAATCTTAATTTCATAACTGCCTCATCGATTTGTAAACGTCATTTTGTGTCGAATTATCACCATCGATGATAAATGGATTCATCGTAATATTCCGGTAACGAAGCAATGACCAGAACAATGGGTTGCTTCCGGTGAATCTGCTACAAAGAAGGCGATGATGATCTCATCTGCTGGAAACGTTATGACGAAGAATTTTTGAGGTGCGAAAAGCGTCATGATCACGAATACGAATAACTGAGATTTAGGCGCTGTCTAGTGAGTCATGTGGCTTACTAAAGACCATTTTCGATTCTACGAGCCCCATTTTTTGGAAATCCAAAGGTTTTATCGCCATTGAACACAAAAGCCATTGTACAAAATTACAAAGTGTTACAGACTACGTTTGTCAAAAGTAAATTACCAATCTATATTTTATTAAAAATTTATCTTCCTGAGGATTACATCTATTTCTTAAGGAATCAATGTATTTTAACATATTTTCATGAAAACTGAGCTATTGTCATCATTGAATCTATTAACATATTTAAGGAATCAAATGCACTTTCGAATCACTTCAAGTTTTTCCAATTTGTGTGAAAACCGAATAAAGGGAATCTATGTATTTTAAGTATTTATTTCTACTTATGTACAAAAGAACTGTGTTCCTATTTCGGAGAAATAAAATGCACAAATAATGGGTGTACATATATTACTGTCGGGGTTTCTTAACCTCATAGCTTTGATTTAAAATCATGACGAAA
Organism: Nephila pilipes; assembly: GCA_019974015.1. Lineage (NCBI taxonomy): Eukaryota > Metazoa > Arthropoda > Arachnida > Araneae > Nephilidae > Nephila > Nephila pilipes. The sequence continues at coordinate 39,188 of BMAW01034708.1, read as the reverse complement.
AAACATTATTATATATTCGTAAAGTAATACTCAAAAAGATTCTTTTAATAATACATAGATGGAAAAGTTACATATGTGTAAGGCTGCGATTCAAAACGTTATTAATCAACTCTAAAGATTATTATCAAATAATAATTAATTTTAAAATGTATCCAAATTTATTAAAAAGAATTTTTAAATCATTAACACGAAGTTAGATATTTTCCACACTGTAGTATTCCGTGGCGCATAAGACACGCAGACGGAACTCAAGCTATCACCCAGTGGTCTCCAGTCCTTACGACGTAACACTTGGGATGGCAACAGCAGTTCTACGACACTGTTCATGTAGTAAGGTCCCAAAGGTTTTGTAGACAATATCCGTAGACCTGAAACAATGTCGGATAAACCAACAACGAATAGATGAACCTGAAAATCAATATACCTGAAACAATGTCGGATAAATCAACAACGGATTACCATCTTCGGTTAATTAACAGAATAAGCTGAAAGAATAATCTGAAGGTGTATGTTTTGTGCATGTACTCCTGAAGCAACATAGTTTCACGGATACAGATTCTTATTGTAGGAAGTTACACTATTTCTGAAACCGCTTTAGCAAACATCGGTTTTGTGACGTCATGGCTCGCATATATATATATATATATATATATATATATATATATAACACATCAATCAATAACTCCCGAGACTAACCCAGAGATGACGCTCGTAGTAAACCAGTAACCAGGTCTTTCTGGAGTACTAACCTTTGCTTGAAACATGTCAAAATCTTAAGTCGATCGGAACAGAAACAGCTGAGTTATCGAGATTGGAGTAAAGTCGTTTTGTAGTTTGTTTAAAAAATGGAAAAAACCGAGTTTCGTGTTCTGATAAAACATTGTTTTTAATGGGTAAAAACACCGTGCAAGCGAAACAATGGATTGAAAAATGTTACCCGGACTCTTGTCCATCAAAAGCAACGATTTGTCGGTGGTTTGCCGAGTTTAAACGTGGTCGTACCGACACAAATGACGCGGAACGCTCGGGTAGACCTGTGGAAGCCGTTACACCGGAAAATGTGAGTGAAGTGACAAAAATTATAATGAAAGATCGTAAAGTGAAGCTCCGTGAGATTGCTGAGATGACACAGATATCATATGGAAATGTATTTACTGAAAAAGGTTTTTTGAAGTGAAGTGAAAAAGGTTTTTTCCAAGTGGATGCCGCGATTGCTTTCGATGGAACAAAAACAGCAATGAGTCGATGATTCAGAAAGCTGTTTATCGCTATTTACTCGCAACAAAAAAGATTTCTTACGAAAAAAAAAAAATAAATAAATAAATTTTTGGAAAAAAAAAAAAATTGGAAAAGAGCGTTGGAACGATTGTATCACCCTAAAAGGTGTTATGTTGATGAATAAAAAAAAATTTTGCAAAAAAAAATGTTGTTTTCAATGTTAGTCTCGGGGAGTTATTGATTGATGTGTTATTTATATATATATATATATATATATATATATATATATATATATATATGTATTGTTACTTTATTCTTGGAAATGTTGTACTCTACTTGTTTAACGTCACTTCCCCTGCAACAGCGGAAATTGATACGTTGCCCGCCCAGACCGTTTCGCAGAAGAAACGTTGTCCTTGGCGAGAGCAGAGCTCTGTAAGATGAATTCTAGTGTATTTGTATGAGTGTGTTATGAAGTTGTTAATAAACGATTTTGGATTTAAAATGGAAGCCTCGAAATATTTTTACCACTACGTCACAGTTTGAATAATCTGAAGGCAAATGCAACTAAAAAATCAGTCAAAATGTTCTCTGTAAAATATCAACTGAAACACTAATAATTTTAGCTGGATTATGCAAATTTTGATTGTAAAGTTTTTTTTTTTTTTTTTTTTTTTTTTTGTACGTCATTTATTCTATAGTTTAACATTACTGGTATATAAAGGAAGTCGTAACAATGGACTGAAACTCATTTTTGACTTACAAACTGAAACTTCCAGTATGAAAATGAAGTGTGTTACCGAATTAGCGAAAAAGAAACGAATCAAAGGAAAATCTCTTCAAAGAAATAGTAAATAAAATGTCTTTATCTACTCCAATGCACAAAATGCGGTCAAGAATGGCCATAAAGGGGGGGGGAGAGGAAAACAGATCCTAAGAAAAAGCTAACTGGTAACGCTTCAGCTTGAATAAAGCGAGCGGCGCAACAAATACGTGGATATTCTAACTACTGCTCATAAAGTCCTTGAGAAGGTCAACATAAACTTGTTACTCGTTCCATTCAATAAGAATTGAAGAGATTAAGATTTTGCCACAAATAGGTGGGAAAATATTGGCCTTTGACACAATCTCCTTAAGAGAAGGGGGTGAATCTTGAAAGGAATTGGATAAAAATAACCAGTAATGGAATGATGTAGTATGTACTGATGAAAACGATTTCTAAGGGAAGTCCAGAATAATGATATGTCATACAATGGAGGAAAAGAATAATAAAAGAACTCCATGTCAGAAAAAGCATTCTAATAGTTGAGAATGTATTTGTACAGGAATGACTTATAACAGGGATTTATGACAGGTATAGGTTTACGGGCTGTGTTACAGTTGAGGTGTATGGCAATTTCTTGTTGTATACGGCCTTGCCTCAGATGAAGAATTCTTCCCAGACAATCTGGTTTGTTCTCCAACAAGATAATTGCTCGGTCCACCCTGCCAATTATATTAAAGCCATCTTTGAAAATGGGCTTATGACCGTTTTATCTTGACCGTCTTGCATCTTTGACCTGAATGGAATTGATTCCTCAACAGGGTGATATTTACCATCATCTGTGGAAACAATTTGTTTGATCAAGATGATCAAATGGGGCAAATGGTTCATCAAGCTGTAAAATAAATTGAAGCTAATGGCAAGGACAGATTTCGGAATTTATTTAACAGTATGAACTCAAAATTTCAACAAATAGTAGAAAATTAGAGGGAAAATAAAATATTAAATGCAATTGAAAATTTTCTCTAAGTAAATATATAAATATTATAACTTGTTGCGTATTAAAAGGATTTATGCATTTTCTTTTTAACGGCAAATTTTGAAATCTTATTTTGGACTTATCGATAAAAATATTTTCTCAGTTTTATCATGTTAGTAGGTTCGTATCATGTATAGTATTGTGTTGAATTTTACACATATTAGAATGTTAAAATATATTTTTATTTTTTTATTTAAAAATTTTAGGTATTCAAAAAGCTCATTCGATCTGTGTAAATATATTTCTTCTAATTATAAAGGTTTTGTTAGACTTATATATAAATACCTTTTTGTGCTAGAGCTTTTTTTTTTCTTTAGTAAAAAACAAATTCTTACATTTCGTATTCATGGAACTTTTTAACTTAATAACCATGTTATTCTGGGATAGCCTGTATTCATATAATGCAAACTGAAATTTGAGAGCATTGTGCATATGTGTATCATTATAAATGGTAAAAATTGCACGAACACATCACCAACTTACGTTCTTCTTTCTTTTCACACATAAATATCGCTTTATCATCACACTGGAAGGGAACGACTTTAAAATCTTTGGAATAGGACACGGTTCCACAATCATAATATTCCGGATCACTCGCCCACAGACCATACTCCTCAGCTTTCACCGTTCCTTCACCGTTCGAAAAAGCAAATGTGTCGGTGCTTCTACGCATCGAATCTAATTGCCTTTGCATTCCTACATGAATACAAATAAAAATTGCTTTATAATGATGCAGAAATGTACATATTGAAATTTTTCCTAAATATGTTGTCTTGATCATTTTAATTTATGTAAATGAGACATCAAAAAATATTAATATGCTTTCTAGAAAGATTAATTACCATAATTGGATTAAATTTGAAAAATATTTCCTTTCTATCTAGATGATAATCAATTAATCTATAGTAGTTTTATAGATATAAGTAATAGTTTTATACAAGAGTAGCTGAAAAAGTGAGCATTTTGGACGTCAGATGTTATTGTTAAGGCAAGATAGCGTGACGGTTGTGTGACGTCATTTGTTAAATGGTGTTAAAATAAGTATAACACTGATCCGAAACCAAGTTTTTATTTGACTACCATTTGCTACCAATTTTAGATTCAAAATTTTATTGGCGCCATGTCGAATACTATTTTGCTTCGAATTGTCCCCATCTATAAGACCTGTGTATTCATCATTATTCACTGGCTAATCAGCTTCAAAGAAACTGAAGATGGTCTCATTGGCTGTAAAAGTTACGACAACGAATTTTTTTTTGTGTGAAGGAAGTCATACTCTTGGACTTCTTAGATAAAGGGTAAGCCATCAATGAACAAAACTGTAGAGAAAAAAAAAATTTTTTACCCCATACTCATTCTTCAATCCTAACGCGGGTCCTTTTTGAATCGTTCTCGTAAATATAATAAAAACTGGCTACAACTCATTTTTTTTTTAAAAAAAAAACAAAATTGAAATACAAAATCTACGTCTCATGCCCAAAAGGAGCATACAAATCATCCAAAGATTTTGGACGAAAAATAAGTAGATACAAATTAAAAGATAAATCTCTTACAATAATTAAGTGTGGAGCACAAATGGTCAGAAAAATTTGATCTTAAGTATTATTTTAATTGTTATAACCTGAAGGGGTAATAAGAGGTGGAGACATGAACCTCATTACAAATAACTCAGATAGGCAGTTGAGAATGATCCAGGGGAATTTATTATTTTAAATCATAAACATTTATTAATTATATAAGATATCGCATTGTTCATAAGTATATCGCTCATACAAATAGAACAAAAATTAAAAATTAAATAAGCTCAAAAATCTACAAAAATAATAGCTAGTTATCAAGCTAATGTGGAACTCAGTGACAAAGAATAATTGTCGAGGAGCATCGTTAACATAAGTGCAAGCAAGATTCGAGCAACCACTAAATTGCCACAGACAACTATGGTTAGTTGCACAATGAGAAAGAGAATCTCTTGGTGCTAAATGTCTTCTACTCATCCATGATGAGCTCATCAGGTCCCACCCATTCACGGAGAGAAGAGAATCTAGACAGGACTAGAACAGAATACGCGTTGGATAGTGGGGGGAGGTCAGTAGTTGGATCACCAAGGCAAATACTCATTTTCCTCTTCTGCTGTGTTCTGACGGCTGCACGGGTATAAATACCAACACCACAGGTGCACACGCCCTCGCAAATTGTGTATCTGCTCGCTTGATGAAATAAAATTTTCTAACGTACCGCCTCATGGCAAGGGGAGAACATTTCAAACGGTGTGAGAAGGGCAACCACACACGAGACATCAAAAGACAAGCCACAGTGTATCTTAAGGAAGAGAATTTTCGGATGCGGGGTTTATTAAAAAGATAAAAGTTTATTAAGAATACCCGCGATAACTATAGTCTGTTACTTTATAAAAGGCGCTTCAAGGTCACAGATTTTTCCCAACTGCCGTCCGTAACTATGGTAACAACAATTGAGACTGGACATCGCTTTCTTTCCCAATTCGTTTTATTTTCGTGAGCAGACTTCTAATAAAAACGAAATTTTGCATTTCACGATCATTGCTGATCTTAATTTTATTTTCAAAGCTGCGTTATTCAAATATTTGTTTAAAATCTGTATAGCCTTTTATATATAAATATTGTTAACATGCAATTGAAAATATTTAATTTTAATTGACGTTTCAAGCGATATAACAGCATCATATACACTGAAACATTCGTGTCATATTTAATTATGTGCATGGACTTAAAAAAAGTCCTGATGTAATTACAAAGTGGGTGTTATTTAGTTTATTTAAATGTTTAGTTTATTTGCTGTGCAATCGTGCATATTTGATTGTTTAACTTACATATAGTAAGCGGGAGAGAGTCTTAGATGAAAAAAGTGCACTATACGTAGCTTGGGTAATAATTGCCCATTTTCTAAAGAAAAACTGAATTGACTTCCTCTCCGCATTCTGTTTTGAACATGAGACAAGATTTTGTTGTTTTGAGAATATGGCATTAACAAGATTGCGTGAGCATAAAATACAGGATACACATGGTCTTATATTAAAAAAAATAATATTTTAATATTATATATATATATATGATTATAATAGTCACATTTAGTTTACTTATGGTATATTTACATTGCTAAGATATATTTCATTTAATATTTTATCGTCTGCTTTTATTTTAATATCCGAACAGAATATTATTGTCTACTTTAATAATTTATCATTTGCTTTTATCTTAATGATAAATTGAATAACTGATTTTTGTGGTACAATTGTCCGTTTTTATTCTTTTTGTTGTTAACATTGGCAACGTTTTCGTACTTTAGAATGTTTTGCTTATTAAAATAAAAATGTAATGAGAATTTGAAGGACGTGTTATCTTTTGTCTATAGTAATTGCTTCTGTGTAGCCTGGGCTTCAGAAATACGCTTACTTTACGCTAATTAATATTCATTTTGAATAATTCTACTTTTTCTAAGACATCACAGAAAGAAAAAAAGACATCAACCATGTTAAAGTGAAATTAGGAAAGATAATTTCAATTTTGTTTTCTATTTAATGTAAAAAATAGGAATTTTCAGAAAGTATGACATGTATATTTTACACAAAAAGTTCAATTATGTTTTAATTTGAAACAAACAAATATGTATAATACAAGTGAATTTTGAAAATTGGATATTTAATAAATATAGTAAAATTGTAAGCCTTTAACACCCAAGGGGTTTAAAAAACTCATCAGCATATGGGAAATGAACCTTATTTACTAATATATATTAAATCTTTAGTTTCTTACGAAAAAAATACTTTACAAAATACAGGGAAGTCACATGACTAATGTGTGAGTAAGTGCGCAATTCGTACCAATCAATATTTCATTAATACTGCGTTTTACAGTAAGAAAAGTCATCAATATGGACAAGTAATAAACTTGTGAATTTATATTATGCATAAATGTAATTAAACAATCTTTCTCTCAAATATATTCATACATATTATATTTATTTTGATAGCATTCTCAACTAATAAAGGTATGGGAAACTTCTGTAATTAATACATGATATAAATAGTTAAGTATATATGATTGAATGTATTTAAATTAAAGCTTGAAGCATGAAAAAATAGTAGTTAATATAGTTTTCTAATTTATATATATTCACTTCCTTTTTATGCATTCATTCATATTTTATGCATCGTTTGACCTGATTAACGTGATTTTAATATATATTTTCCGTCTACTTATTACATTGCTTTTATTATTTTTTGTAGAAATATTTTTTTATTTCATATTTGATAACATTTTGTTTTAATGAACGTTAAATTAAAAAAAGTGCGTATATACAAGATTTTACAAAAATAATTCGAAAGAAAATCTTTAAAAATATATAGCAGAATTGCTTGCTTGTAGAATATAAAAGTCTGGCACTTTTCTTTTCATGCATTCCATTATACACCACTAATGCGTACTATCGATTGGTTTGATTAAGACTTATGAGCGAAATGAGGTCTCTGACGTCATCACCTTTTCAATTTGAGACTTTCGATCAGTGGGAAAAGAAAAAAAAAAGTACGCCCTCTATGTTTTGAAAAGACGAGTTTTGAATTTGATATTATTTTTCACGAAAGTGGCATTACAGGGAAGTAGTGAAGTGATTTGGATAATTACGGATTCATATTTTAAGTTTTGGTATTGTACTGTGTTGCGTTGTGAATAGACATAGCTTTTTACAAAAAAAAAAAATAATAATAATAATAAGATTGTATCGAACTAGAAAAAGAAATATATCATCAGAAAAAATTCTTAATGCAATAGAAGATAACTTAAACTTAAAAATTTAAAACTCTATAGCACACACACAAGTAGCACACGATCATATTCTCCTAAAATGCAGTCATACAGAGTGGTAGCTTCATTACAAATATGAAATAAAATATAATATTCGGGGTAATAAATTGAAGAAATACCTAGAAGCAAATGCGTTATTAAAATGAATAAGACATGAATTGAAGAAAGCAATGAATAAAAAAAAATCAAATATTTCTGCTACAATTTTATGTACAAATTCTACCTCTAAATTGGGACGATTCTCACCCCATAAATATTCTCAATTTTTATGTTATAGATCTCATAAATAGTTGAGTGTTCTTTGCACCTCGAAAACCCGAGTCACAAAGTTTTCAACCTATCAATAGTTCCAGAATCATAAATCTTTCATCATGACTTTGATAAGATGAGAGAAAATTGCCAGAGGCAACTGAAAGTTTCTCATCAAGACCTTAAATCAATCCTTGAACATATTGAAACTGGACGGTGTTTCATCTCCAGTCCTCATTGAATACTTTGTATATAGCTGTAATATTTAAATACTTGGACAATTCTAAATCAATATCTTTTACCGAATTTTCTTTCACAGCATTTAATTATCTTTCAAATGGTACACTACAAGGACAGACTATGTATAAGTTACTGGCAGCTTTGGTTGCTACAAAGTACGAAGAAAGGAAGACTCCGAAAGGCTAGGACGTATTAAAAAGAGACAGGATAGACCTGATTCTATGATAGTTCTCACACGTGCCATCCTTTGCTTATCAAACAATGCGTTGCCGCTTCTTGATTACCACCTAAGGCACATATCACGGCTCTTATCTAAGACAGAATTATCCTCAATTTGACCTTTACCGGCCTGCATTTTAACCCCCTTTCAGAATGAAGAAAGCTGAAGAGGTGTCGTGTCGGTCCTAATGGTTATCAGCAGACTGGTATCGATACAATGCTGTATCCAGCTTAATTTATGAAGTTGATGATTGTCACAATTACGTGCGACGAAATTCGGGACACCATTTCTAAATTAACTTTGTATTATAGAGGCATATAATCTCCAACAATAGCAGGAGAGCTATTTCCTACAATAGCAGGTCCCTAATAGTTTAGCGTACAACTTTTAAAAACTCATTGATTTTCGCGTGACCTCCAACGATAGTTCGTGTTACCCACAAGAGTTTTATGCTGCTTAAATTCTCCTTATCGCCAACCAAGTCAAGTAAGCCTTGTGCAAATTGAACGTGTATGGATTATGGAAGGCCTACCATATTTGGGCATCACAAAACATCAAAAACCTCGAACGACATTCAATGAAAATTTGGAAAATTCTCTCCCGTATTAAAATAAGACGCCCGTATTATTCATTATATTTATTTGTATACACACGTACATCACCTCTATTGGAAGTTTCATTTTAATTGTAATATTTAATGTGGACATCGGCAAGTGGTTATTGCTTTATAAGTTTTCACTGCTAACATTAAAGAAGGGTTGAATTGTTATTATAATCATTTTATTACAATGCGTTTAGGATTTATTTTACGCTATTTTAATGAAACTGAGTTTTTTCTAAGGTTGTTCCATATTTTTATCATCATCCTGACTTTCATTCCTTTCGCAAAACAGTATACGTGTTAATGGTCACGTGAATCGTGTTCTATAAATTTCATCGCGTGTATCGAGGCTTAATTTTTATGGTATAATTGAGACTTTTATCAGTTTTTTGGAACAAATTAAGTATGCACTCGAGTTTGCGTCCTTTGGGTGGGGTGGCATGCAAAGAGTTTTTTCTTATAAATTTCGCATTGAATAAGATGTTTTTCCACTAAGTGAGAGTACTCAAATCCATAAAAATCAGAAAGAGTGAAATATTTTTCAAAAATTTGCAAATTTATATAAATACATCAAACACCATTTTTTGATGCAGCCGACTTTTTTCGCAATGCGTTTCATGACCCGATTGATGAGCTTTATTTTATCTTCGTTATAAGAGTTTATCACCTCCTTTTTGGCCCACTGTTTGACGGTACTGAGGACATCATCGGTAAACGAAAAACTTTTTTTACATTTAAGCAACTTCAGAAACGTGAAGAGATGAAAATTTGAAGATACCAGATCAGGACTGTAAGGAATGTTGGTGATGTCCCAAACGAATGAACCCAAGAATTGGCTTACGGCATCAATTGTAAGAGGACGTGCATTGTAGTACAGCAAACACTCTTTTCGATAACATTCTCCATATTTCGTTCTGTATCGCTATCCATAATTTTTAGGGTTTCTCAGTACCGCATCCCTTTTTTACAAAGTGGTTTACTGTTCTTCCTCATTTACAGACAAACTTTTTTACTAATGCCAATCTGTAAATAAAGCCTTTTTCTACTTCGTTCCATAATCTATGAGCTCTATTCCTTTTTAGCTTTTTAGTTTTTATCGACCTTCAAATGCGGCGTTGTGTCTCTGTAGTGTGAATTTTATGTGAGCTACTGAATGTTTTCCTGAATTACGGCACAATCTAAAAAATTGCTCAAGTTTTGCACTTTAGTGAAATTTCTCTGACTAGAGCTTCTGCCTCCTGCTTGGTTAGTTAAAATTCACTTGATCCCTCCCCAACCCCCAGATAAGCTCTTGAAGCTAAAATCTTATTTTTTTTTTACTTAGTTAACTTCAAATTATGTACATTAATTCTAGATCAAAATTTTTAAAGCTTCTTTTCTTTAATTTCTGCAATTTTAATCTAATTTAAATGCAAAAACATCTTATTGGGCTGGACACTACAGAAGAAACTAATAGTCACTCCTTAGCACAATTAACCTTTAAAGGGTTTTATCTGTTTTGACAAGAGATAAAAGCCCATAAGATCTAAGAACTCCAAACCTGTCTTCAATACAGTACTTCTAGGCATTAATTCTTTTCACCTGGAGCAAACATTCAAAGAGGGGAATCCCTTTACAATCCTAAGAGATAGAGGTTAACACTTTTCGAGTCGAAACAACGGTTATGAATATTTTTTGCCACTTTAATCTTACAACACTACTTTGCATACATTAGTATAATTCATGACCCGTCCGACTAAACAGTTTTTATTTCCTTAAAATCTTACATTTCTCTTTGCAAGAATAAAATGGATTAGACTCTTAAACTCGCAAATGGTGAGATTCGGAATTAACATATTCGTTTGTGTTATTTTTCCAATTGATTTCGCATCATATGCTGTAATCTAATCTTCAAAACACAATAGTGAGGTTTAAAATATCTAACCTATATAGACATAGTTTGGGAAGACCAAATAGTCTGCCAAAATCCGTTGGAAATCTTTCAATCCATCGTCTGTGAGCCGTCTCGTGAAAGCTTTTGCTCCATACACTTCCGTTGAGCAGTATGTGTCTATGCTGTCCAAAGATATCACACGCGAAGACAGGTACACGCACATGTTCTCTGATTTCACAGAAAGAAAAGGCTGCTGGCAGTCTGAAAAAATATTAAAACAACATCAGTGATCGAGAAATATTATACTGATAATTTTTTTTCAATTAAATTTGGATAGTATTCTAACAGACAATACATATATTGCAGAAAGAAATCAAAAGCCATGGATGTAAATGATAAAGAGAAAGGGTGGGGGTGAGAGACGTTGCCTTTTCTAGAAATGTCTAAATTTTTCTCCTTGCATTATTTAAAAAGTTATGTTTTTCGTTTCAGATTTTAGTTCCAAATTTAAAATTTTTCTCTCCCTCCTATTTTTTTTCTGGCAAAATGGACAGTGAAAGTAATGGGGCTACATTCCTGTATTATTTCATAAATTCCTTTCTATCAAGTTTGACATCAATTAATCAAAATATACTATAAAAAAACCGCAACTTTACTGTTTTTCTGAAAAGAACGTTAGATCTATTTGAAATGCATCTAATATAAGTAGGAAAATAAGCCAATTTCTGATTCTCTTGACTCTATTTCCCACTAATACTCAGTTTCTTTAAGTTACATGTTGACTACCCAACACACACACACACACACACACATATATATATATATATATATATATATATTACTTAGATAAACCAGATTTCAATGAATTCTGTTTTAGTATTTAAGTCCAGTTTGTGTGTGAATCATTTTGAAGAGCCGCGTGAAACAACCGGCATTTGACTTTTAAAAACCGAAATAAAGATATTATTTTTCTTTTTTGGTTCCTTTGCTTGTTGTTTTAAAACTTTCATGAGTAACTATTCATATAATTGTCCATTTTGAATTCTTGAATCATTCAAGCGTATGATTTTGAATTATATACGCATTTTAAAAGTATGAATTAATAAACCATATTAGTAAGGAAAACCCTTTTCTTAGAATGCTATTTAAGGTTTGAATAAGCTTACATTAATTCTTTTAAATATATAATTTTATATAAATTATTAAATACGTGCATTTATATACTTATTATTAAGTTAGTCTCTGTATATGCTTATGTATAATTCAGTCTGTTATACTTGTTATATAATTTAGTCTGTTATACTTGTTGTATAATTCAGTCTGTTTCAAGAAAGGAAGTAATCGTAAAATAAGATACTCGAGAGTATTGTGGCCAGAATGGCTGTTAATACGGCCACTGTTGGTAGTTTCAGAGTTAATTTTAAAGTTAACTTGCAGATGAATATATTAGCTAGAAAAGAAAATTAAGAAAATAAATAGCATCTCATCGAACGTGATTTGTCACATAACTTCTCCTGGGGACGAAATTATCATTGTATCAATGGCTTCTAAGGACGGTCGTCGTAATTTTGGTCTGTTAAGTTGGTATTAAAAAAATACTCGTATGACGCTCCATATTGATTCTGGTAGGTTTTCTAATACTCTTCAGTAATAGTGATCAATTCTCTCAATTCTTTTATAGTTCATAGATGAATCACTATATTTTCGAAAACCTATAGCTATAGAATTTCATGACCATTAATGGTTGCATTATCTTCATTAGTGGTAGTAATACATGAATGCAAACTTTTGTTTCATATGCTTACTACATTAAATATTATGTTTTTTTTTGCCCTTTCTTTTTATATACATTCGCATACACTCACAGCACCCACGCATACATGATGTGTGTGAGTAGAGATCGAGCGTATGTGCATATGAATATGAATATATTTGTACTTTAGTAGGTAATCTAAAATGTTCTTCATACCTTTGTAATTATTCTTAAGAATCTGACACTTTTTGAAAAGCTATGGTAATAGAATTTTCCTCGCTTAATGCTTTGAGCTAGACTATTGTTTACTGTAGCGAAATCGACAAATGACACAGAATGTGTTAGGATTGTTATCATATATAGGGAATGAAGAACAGATACTACCAAACTTTCAAGGAACAACACTATCTCCTTCTTGAGTAAACGCGTTTTACATACCATTTTTATGTTAACCTAGATAAATCATATTTAAAAGTCAATAAACTTTTTATTACTAGAATTTTAAATTGATGTTATAGTTTGTAAAGATTTGTATGTAAGGATGTGCACATAATGTGTAAAAGTAGACAGTATTTCTAATAATCTAACTATAATGTTATCCAGGTTAGGTATGGTCACGATTTGATTGAATTATGCCTTTAACTATTGAATAGGTACAATACAAACTCTATCAAGACTGGTTTTGACACGATACACACACACATAGGTAGATTGTTACTATTGATATAAAATATTATTAAAAGTAGTAAAATATAATAGTTGTGATAAGCAGTACTTCATATTTTTTCTCGCAGAAGTTGTTCTAAATCAATACCAGTTCCAAGGATTTTATGAATAATTAGATCAATTTAATGGACTAACTAAAGTGATATTACAATTACAGCTAGAATTAACAATAACGATCTTTAAGCCAGAATTCGAATAATAGTGAATTTGATACTAATACAATAATCTACAAGCCAGAATTTGAATTGTGGAATTACAATTACCAGAAAAAAAATTAACACATTTTAGTTAAGAGAACAATTATAAAACAGCAATAGATTTTTTATTCAGAAAATTATAATTAACAACAATTTTAAGATAATTATAAAATTAATCTACCAAATGTTTGTTTTGAAAGGTTTTATTTAAAACAATTCCAACAGCAAGTAAATGTTTATTTATTGTTTATTTTTCTGAGAATATTTTTGTATACATGCCGGAAGACATGTTATTTAGTGAGTAGCGATTGCTTTTTCTTTTTGAATATGAATGTGCTAAACTCTGGCATCAGAACAAAGTTTAATACATACTTATTCCTCACCAATGTTACGTTCATACACATTGGTGAAAGCAATGTTTGCCATAACACCTGTTATCAGCTTTGAATTATTTTACTTTGCTGTGTATACAGCAAAGTTTTGACACTTCCGGACGTTTGCGGAAATTATATATATGACAAGAAGGTTTTTCATGTTTGCACAACGCAACGTATTCTCGATTAGTTTCCTTCTTTTCTTGGATAAATGTCACCTTATTTTTTTTTTTTTTTTTTTTTTTTGGTCTTTTATATGAAAAACCTTTTACTCGGAAAGCGATAGTAATTTATGTAAAACAATGTATTATACGTTAATATCCAGTTTATAATATTACACCATAAGCATACATTAGTTTATTTAAAACAAAATAACTCGTTTTGAAGTTATTACAACATGTCAATTAAATTAAAACGTAATACATTCAAAATATTTATAGACATTTAAAATTTGAGAATATATAAAAAAAAAATTCCTTTAAAAAAATTTGGATTGGCCTTTTCCATATGCAGTTTGGGAAACAAAAGGGAAAATGTCTAGGACTACCAATGAAATCGTTGAAAGCGTAAAATATTCAAACAATTCCACTTTCTCTTAAAGCTTCATTTAAAACAAAATACCAAACAGGCCTTTAAACAGGTGAAGTTCATTCAGATTAAAAACCGTTCATTCGATAATGTAATGTCAGGGATATTATTCACTAAGTAGATATCACCAAAGAAGAGTTTAAACATCATTTTTAAAATATTCGATACCAATTATTTGAATTCATTCAGATAAAAATTTGCTACTGATTAAAATTATTCTGTTATAAGTGATGTATCCGATTAATTTGAATACCTATTGCATGGATCGCTGCTATTTTACAACGTTTTTCTGAATTTCACTTGGTGTGTGTGTGTGAGTGTGTGTGTCATCAAATTTTCGATCGTTAATTTAACCAACTTCTCATCAAGCTAGAGCTTTGAAATTTTGGGAATCGTTCGTACTCGCCTAACAATGCAATATTTAGACGTTTGCGACAAGTTTTAACTCATATTTTTTTAAATAATGCAGTTTAGCCCAATCACTTGGCGCAATTTGAATAATTGCCAAACTTGGCGAAATTTTTTTTTAGCTGAACTTTAAGTTCGTATAACGGACCAATTTAGCAACATTTGGCAAAATACCGCCAAATAATTCCTGTCTCCAAGAGTGGTTTGACTAAACTGTATTCCAACCATTTCATTTACCGGATTAATTAATTTTAGTTAGTTTTAACGTTGTTATGTATTTCACTTGGTGTGTGTCTGTATGTATGTGTATCAGTGTGTCATCAAATTGTCTATTGTTAATTTAACCAACTTCCCATCAAGCTAGAGCTCTGAAATTTTGGGAACCGTTCTTATTTGCCTAACAATGCAATATTTAGATATTTGCGACCAGTTTTAACTAATATTTTAATAATTTTTTTAATAAACTTTGCCACCTTATAAAAACGTTGTTTTTAAAAACGTTGGTTTTTATTTCGAATTATTTACTATGTCATTTAAAATGCTTTTTATCTGTTGTATCTATTCTCTTCTAGAAACTCCACGTTCCTTTATCGAAATTGGTATATTCGAATAGATTAAGAATTGAAGTGAATAATATCTTTAATTTTCTGCATCTAAGAATCTTCTCAGAAGCAGTCGTGAACAGAGATAAAAAGAGAGTCACGATGATGAAATAAGACGGAGGAAGCCTAGTGGTCATGGTTGCGAAGTCGTGGCCGGCGGTTTTCGTTGAGTCGGGGCTTGAGCCTTAATGCCACTAATGACCCGCCGTGTAGCCGGGGCTGATGCACGTTAAATTTGTTGGGGCCCAAAGTCCTCCCGAAGGCGTGGTGTGGAAGTTAGAATGCTAGCTCAGGTATCGCCTTCGTCACTTCACCGAAGCTCAAAACTTCAATGTCCGTCACCAATAGCCCTCGTGTCTTCTAATGCGACGATAATAAAACCAAACCAACCAAACGGTGATGAAATGTGTGAATAGAAAATATTATTGTGCACTTACTTTATCTATTAGCCGATGCTAAATTTAATATGAGCTACACTGATTTAGGTTCAGACATCGGTTAAATTTAAACTGCACATTGCATTTTTTCCTACCTATTCTATGGCTGCTTTCTACTTCTCTAAGTAGAGGCTTCTTATTGTTGTAACTCTCAAACTGATAGTTAGTAAATAAGTTTGATTAGAATAAATTATTTCTTTCTTATTGGTTGTTAAAGTAGTTATTAGATACCTTATGTATCTGTTAACTATAAGACTAAGTAGATTTCTAACTGACTGGATATCTAGACATCGAACTGACAGACTATATAGATATTTTTTTAACCAATAAATATTTAGATATTTTAGATTTATATTAACTGAAGAAACACCTACAGACTTAATGGTGCTAAGAATAGAGCACAATATGGGGGACTAATATTACATATTAATTTCAAAAATTAGTATGTTTTATTGTAATGTGCTATTTTGCCAAGTATAACTAAGCTTCCTCCTATACATAAAATTTAAAATAGAAATTCGATAAAATCGTTCCACATAATTTTGTATTACATGTATAGGTACACGGTTAATATTTTATTATTTTAATCTGTATAATTTTAATTGTTACATTAAATTTTAATAAGTATTACATTTTTCAGTTCAATTTAAAACGGTAATGTAAAATTTAAAAGGGAAGAAAAATATTTTTTCGAGAAAAGAAATTTCCATCACATTATTTCAGGTCATATATTTTAAGAAAAAAAAATCTCAATAAATGTGAATCTATTATAAAATTGTACGACTCATCCAAAATGGAAAATAAGTAATAATGAATCAAATCACTGAATTATACATATGTGAATAAAATGTTTCACATAAGTAGTTTTTATTTAGGTAGGAAATATGTTTTTCTACTTAAATTTAAGCTGATATATTATAAAATATGTTATTGTTATTGATAACGTTCTTCAAAAAATAAAAGCTTAACTTTTTAAAAACATTTTAAAATATGGATATGATGCTGAAAATTGTACTTGAATGTCAAAAATATAATATATAATGAATATCTGTATGTAGTTAATAATAACGTACAATTTCTGATACCGACAAAATAAATACATTTTAATGTACTCTTCTACTTAATGGTCAGTTACTTTGTAATGTATATTGTTAATTTTGATTACAGTATTATTATATTGCTTGGTTTTGAAATATCCCTCAATTTTGCTAACTAATTATCGTTTTTATTAAATATTTATTTAGCTATCGATGTGTCATCTTTTCCAACAGCATATCTTACTAAATTTAGTAATATTGAAACTGCTTAAAAAAGACCTGATAGTTGACACTGTCTTCTAACTCACTTTTTGAAGTATGTTGATATCATACACTTATATAAAATTAAAGTTTGGACAAAAAGGATTTAATTGTTTTTAGTATAACTACGTATCTCTTCTTTTATATTATAAATTATATAAAGAAGCAATTTTTTTACGAAGAAAGCGCCGAAACTCTTCATTAAAATATCATAGTTCTTAAAACTAATTCTGTACAATTCATTTCAATCAATGATTTTTTTTATTATATATATATATATATATATATATACAGAGAGAGAGAGATTTCAAAGAGAAAAGATATAAAAGTCAAAAACTTAACAACTGTTACAACTTTAAACTGTTAGATAAATTAATTTAAAATGCTCTCTCTAGAGGAAGACAGAAATTCGCTGTTAAACTAATTTCAAAGGATCCCAACATTCCCACTGAGTAAACTACTTAGTAACTAATTGGTAGAAAACCATAAAATTGAAAATTCAAAGACTAAAATTCTAAAAATAGAAAAATACACCAAAAATGTTTTAAGAAAGGTTGTATACCGAAAAAGTCAAAATATATAACTTTGTTAACATAAAATAATTTATTAAATTCAAACATACACTTTGGAATATCAAGTAATACGAATTGAGAAATTACAACTTTTGTCTTCGTCATATTCGTATATGATGAAGATAAAAGTTAAGTTCAAAAAATTTTGTATATTTTTTACACACATATATACATACATATATTTCAGATGTTCTGATAAATGCTTCCTTTATACTTTAGTGCTTACGAGTTAAGAATTTATTGAAGTATTCTAATACAATTCCTTATTAATTATAGAACGCTAATTGTTTTTAATAAGGAATAAACCCTAAGCGTCGAATTGTTTCCTTTTGAATAATTACAAGCGAATAAAGAAGGCTATTTTGTAGGAATTGAAAAAAAATTGAAATGCTTAAAAAAAATATGTATTTAAAGTATGATAAACTCTGAAATAAAAATAAAGAGGTAAAACAGAATTATTAAAAATATATCGCTCATAGAATAAAAGAAGTTAACAGAACCAACTCACTTCACTTCATCGTAACTGTTCCTGAGCCAAACTTTTTTTTAATCTGTAAGATTTAACATTCATTTTGTTTGCTTCAAACTCGTTAGTAACGATTTACAAAATATTTGATGAAATTAAAAAGAAAAATGTTGATATACTAAAGAAGATAAATTGTTAGATAAATCATCCTTAAAGAAAAGCGATTAGTTAAGTATTCGCTTAGAGGTTTCGGTATAACAAATAGTTTTATTATTTAGTTAAAGTAATTTTAAAGAGAAAGTTTTCATCAATTACGCATGAAAAATTCAATTTTAAATTGTTAGAGAATTTTTTAAAATATGTAGCCATACTGTCTTACTTTTAGAAATCACGCTGTGAACAGCGAAGAGAAACAAGCACAGTCGAATCATAGTTTTCTTTTAACATTTGCATTTTCAAACGCTTCACTTATATACTTCAACGAAAGTTTCTCGAATTCCAAATTATGAGTAGGCGTCCATTTTTACCCACGCTTCACATTGTCGAAATGATACATTTTCGGCTTCACATATTTTGAAAAGAAGTTACACTTTTCGTTTCAACAACTTACACTTAAAATTAAGTCATTCTTATTGTGCAATGGTAAAATGAAATAACATACACCTTCTTAATTTCTGGATCACTTGATGTGATAAAAACAATTTGTGGTTTCTGTTGGAAAAATCTGTTCAAAGGAATAATATTAGGAGCAACGAATGCTTATTAGCAGCATTACAAGAAAAAAAAAAAGGCAAAAATGTCTAGAGAAACAACGCTTACGATTTTAAATTAATGTACTCCATGTAGGAGTTATAAATGCAAACAGATATGCAGTAAAACAATAATTTATGTTTTTTTAAAAAAAAAAAACTTTAAAGAATTATTCTCAGTGTATACTCAATTTTGTGGTTTGTAAATCTATAAAATTTCAACTTGGAAAATTATAGAAATTAAGATATTATCGATTCTTCATTTTTATTTTTTAGTTTAATTTATTTTGCAATGTGCATTATATTATTTTTATAAATAATAATTTAAATAATTGCTTAATAATGTTGCTTTAGGCCTTTAAGAATGAGAATGAGAGGAGTATATTAAATTTTAGGAGCAATTGCATATTATTTTTGAATTATATGTGCTTTTTTTTTCTGTGCATTGCAAAAGCAGTGATGAAAGTTAGGTGACTGCTTCAATGTGCTACGGTAAAATCACTCCTTTTAAAATTATTATGTGTTTTAAAGGAAATAATGACCCTTTTTATTTAAAATATCGTAAAAAATTCTGTTCTCTAAGAATTTGTGTAGATAGTTAATTCATTCTATTATCAATTAATGCTTAAATTAATGAAGAAACATTCTGAAAATTCAGATTCTACTTGACTAATTTCCTTTTAAAATTCTGTTTTGATATAAAAAATATACCATTTGACAAAAACAACTTTTTTCGTCCAAATACATTTGTCTAAGAATTGCTATGGAAATCCACATGTAATATTAAAATGAACAATGTTTTATTTTTAGTTCAAGTGTAGCAGTTTAACTTTTTCTCTAAAATATAGAGTCTTTATGATATAAAATTTGTAAATAATATGACTTTTGTTTGATTTTTAATAAGTAAATTGTTTGAAAAAGAATTTATTAAATCACGAAAAAAATATTGAATATAGAATTGAAATTCTTCTGCATAATTTAAATATATTTGACAAATTACGAAACTGTCTTTTACGAATTAAAAACCAAATAAAACCATTCTTTTAAATAAATAATTTCATATTATAATTAAATGTTAAGATGGAAGGCTTTTAAAACAATATAACTAAGACATCTTAGACATATTTAATTGAAATTTTAAAAATTTGTATAATTATAAATGTATAATCTTGTCAATGAAACCTAGGTTATTTTAAATGTCCTAATATTTTCTAAAAGTATAAACATTTCATGATGAGAACGTAATTAGATATGTTCTTTTCTACCTTTTATTGTTGAAAGTTAAAATTTATTCTTGACCAAATATGTCGAATCTCCACTTCTTGACAAATACTGACATTGCCACAAGTACTCTAACAAACAAAAATTTCTTGTTTTTCTGATAGTTAAGATATAATTTGTGATTCAAGAAAAAAAAATTCATTCCAGGGACATTTTTGAAAAAAAAAATGTAATTTTTCTTCACGCTATTTAAGCATGCATACGGAGACTAAGAAATTAAGAGTAACAGGTAAAACCCATTAGTCCCATTTGGTAAATCGAGACAATTTTTCAGTGTTAAGGAGAGGTCGTAATTCAATAGCTACCACACAGAGGTTAGCAACAGTTGTTTGTCTTCTTTAAAATGCGTTTGCGTGATGTATACAATAATACACTTTGCGGTCACGGTATTATTGTAAAAAAAAAATTGAAAGGTACTTAACGAGCACTTTGGTATGACCAAGAGGAATTTTAACGTGAAAAATACAAAATTTAACTATACACGTTTATTTTTCACCTAAGCGATGGTGTTTTCTAAAAGAGAGCATGTATGTAAAATTTAGTAAATTATTTTTAAAACAGCCCTGTTCTGTGAAAAATATGCTGAAAAGGAAAACATACATTTTTAAAAATTAATAAATTATTGAAATGTAGAGAATCAGAGAGAGGCCACTGATTCCTCACGCCTATTATAAATCTATAAATCAGATTGTGTGAAAGGAAAATTATTTTAAGGAGAGAAATGGATTATAAAAGGTATGAATTTGTGTTTCAAATCGCTTAAGAAAGAAATTTAATTATTGATGTGATATTATAATAACTAACCTAAAAATCTTAGCTTAGATATAATATCACACCAATATTAATCCACACCAATATCTAATCTAAAAATCTGATATATCTTTTCTAAAATCATGAAGGGAAAAAAATAGTTTGGTGATTATACCGCTCAATAATTATTTTGATTTAATGACGATTTTTGCAAAGTGTGTTGAAAATATATTTATAATGCGGAATGTATATCGGAAATGTGTGTATAACGTTGATTATACGTTTGCAATATATGAAGATTATATACTTAAAATAAAATAATAAGTATCTGTTGCTTAAAAATTAATCTATACACATTGAAAATGACCGAATGCAGCTGTCAGAAAATAAAGTAAATGATGAATTTGTGTTCTTTCTACTCAATTATCACGACGGCTGTTTAAGAACAACCCAAGTGAGAAATGGGAAATCGTCGCCAAATTTTTTCCGGCCAATTCGACCGTCTTCGCCTCCTTTGAAGCAGATTCTGCGGTCGCAACTCGTTTTCTTTTATTTTCGCTTAGTTTCCGGTATATGGTGATGAATCTAGATATTTTCTACTGTGACAATTCGACGGAAAATAATGACCACTCGATACGACAATAAACAAATTTTGATTTAGCACGAAATCAAAACTTATCAATGAATCAGAGTCAAATTTGTCTTAGCGTCATTTAACAGATGGCAGTCAGCGATGTTAATCCTAAATTGCGTTAGCAACGCCATCTGCCTTCAAGCACGAATACTTTTTAAACCCCTCTCATAAATTGCGATTCTTGTTTTTCTCATTAATGATATAAGATCTGGATGAAAAAACAATGTTTCGCTGTCGCTTTCATGAATATTTATATTAAACTTGCTAATTAAAAGCTCTTAAAATGATCGATGCTATCCAATAACAGACAACGTTTGCCAGTTGCAACAGTAGCAGTGATTAGAGGTGGCAAGGACCTCTCCTCTATTTTTTGGGGGAGAAAATATTTAATTTTTATTCTATTTTAGGCGTCGAAATCTATAAATTATGAACAAAATATTTGTGAAGACCCTGTTGTATTATAACTTAAATATTTTTGCTTTCTTTGGTTAACACAAAATTTAATAGAAATGCTCGTAAAAGGCAATACCTTTAATCGCGACGCGATTGTTACTAATGCATCGCGGCTGACTGTTTCTTATTAGGGTATAGCAAGCGTAAAGAACCACAAAAGACTAAACATATGATTCTGAGAAATATATTTTACATTGTTTTCCGTAATATAATCAATGTATTGTGCCTTAATGCTGTTTATCACAAGCATTCTATTAGAGTATGTCATTATTTTTCCTTGCACATTTTGTAGTGTGATGGGGTTTGAAACAAGGTCTTGAGTAAACTCATTGATTAGATTTCGGCAAAGTATCACTTTTTGGTGTTTATTTTAAGCAAGCCATATTTTTAGTTCAAAATTATCTCTGATCAGTTTTGATTTCCCGTTATACTTCTATTTAAATGTGAAATAAAGTTCCTTTGCACATGGTATTTATTTTTTTTAAAAAAAAATTGCTCACTAGTGAAATTAAACAGTATTAAAGTTGGTTTAAACAATCAACTCGTATTTCTCTGTAGTAATTCATTCAGAAAATGTCAAAAAATGAACATTATATAGCGAATTTTTTAAATTTTGTGTTTCTACTCCCTTCCCCTCTCCTCCATATACTTCTAGAGTTTCCCACTATTTTAGTTGTCTAAATTTTTTGAATAAGTCATTCTAGGTCTAAAAGACCCATGTAAGATCACCTGATCTTTTATTTCACGGGCAAGGAAGGTTAATTGTTCTAATATTGTGGAGCAGTATTCAGAAATGATTGAAACTAAAGGAAGGGAGGTGGGGCATGAAAAATTAAACAGGCTATAGATGAAAGTAACTACAGCATGAAGTATATGGAAAGAATATGAGCTTACCATTATTGTGATAAAAAGTTAGTTGACCTGTTATGAGAAGGTTTTCATGATCTAAAAGTCTATTGGGGGGGGGCGCCCAAAATCTCATAGTAAGATTCGCTACATGGCATTTTGTGAGTGGCATTTGTAAATTTTTATGAAAAATGAGTTATAAAAATAAACGGATTATTTGTGACATCTAAATTGAAAATTAATCTGCTCAATTTAAATATCTTATATGATTAATAAGTAAATTACTGTAAGACTTGTCTTATAAAAATTTAATTTCCAAAATTTCTATTTAGAATACAGTGATCATAAAAGTCGAAATTGGTGAAGAATCTGATGTTTTGCGTACAACTAATAATTTAGCTAAAACCACCCAAAGGATTCAACAATCAATTGTATTTTGAGACCTTTGATAAAATTTTTAATTCAAAAAATTATAATTTTTTTTAAAAATCGTAAATTTATATAATCTACTTTGAACTAGTTGATATAGTAAATGTTACACGACATTCGCGTAGTAAAAATTATTGAAAGACTTATCTTTAATAAGAAATTTTAAATTCGGAATTTTTATATTTTTGAATGTGTTTTTTAGAGAACTGCCCATAATTTCCTTACTATTCACACTCATTGTGAAACGATGACTGCAAAAAACCGAATGCGACAAATCACCGTCAAACACATATAGATACAATAAATATATAAAAATACATTTCTTCTGTTAAAGTAGATTGGCGACATAATTTCTGAGTCACTATTAGTGATGGAATATCCCAGCAAGAATTCTATCAACCGTCACAAGTGAAGTGGCAGAACAATTCTGCAGTCGCATTCCATGGCCAATGATTAGTTTGGTTAAGCCTACATCACACCCCTTTGGGCTATTAGCGAAACGAACAGTTGGAGTTAATCCAGTAAGACTGGTTCTCTTCCCCCGTGATCCCTTGAGGAAATATAATGAAGGAGAGAATTAGATTAGTTGCCCTCAGAGTTCTCCGGATACGGGTTAAGAACGACCTGTTCGAAGCCATTTCTCACGAGATTCGTAATTTCAGCACTCCTCTTCGTGGGTAGCTATCATAAAAACATTGTCATTCTGTCGGGAATTTCAGAAAAAAAGAATTATCTTATGCTCCCGTACGTAAACAATATATTTTTCTTTCTCATCAAGCTCACACTAGGCTTATACAAATTGTTACTGGAGGCGAGTGACGTAACTGCGATGCTTGGATGAAAAGCAATATCTCCATAGCTTTTATTTATCACTTTATTTTTAAACCTCTTATAGAGTCTGAAGTTTGTATATACCCTCTATGTAATGCATTTTGTTTCCTTTGTTCCCAAGTGTCTTGATGTGCTAAGAATTGAAGAAGAGGATGATCCACACGGAAAGGACGTTGAAGAGCGAGATGTCATTACTCTCAGCCCAAATATAAAAGAGCACCATAAGAAACACCATTTTTTGTTCAACGGCGATCGAGAAGCGGCAGTGTTGTTTCGAACCCTGGACCAAGGGGTCCGAAATTGACGGGCCTACCAATCAAGCCGAAAAGATATCTTTTCGGCTTGATTGGTAGGCCCGTCAACTTCGTACCCCTTGGTCCAGGGTTCGAAACAACGCTGCCGCTTCTCGATCTAACGACGAGATAAAAGTATTATTTAAGCCTATTATCGACCGTAACCACTAGGATTCTTTTCCGATGAGCTTGCCCACTAGTTATGCGTTGGAGCAAGAGCATGGGAGGACAGGATCTATGCTAAAATATTAATAATGCATTACATAGATGATATTTGTAGTTTTTAGGAAGAAGAAGAAATATGAAAATTGGATACAAATAAAATGTTGTAGGATCCAATTCCTCCCATGGGGACATTGTTTTTCAATTAAGTCTCGTAATTCTTCTAATTTGTACACCTTTCCAGGAGTGTGCGAGTGATGTTTAATTGCGCAAGAGCCAAATATGGATATGCTACGCTAAGACCAGGCGTATTTGTGAATTAGATGTTCGAAAAAATAGAAAAAAAAGAGGGGGAAATTAATTGAAAAGGAGAAGGATCACAAATGGAAAAGGATCACTCTGACATCCTGGGGGGTGGTCACTCGTATTTACCAAAGACAGTAAACTACATAGGAAAGAAAAAAAAATTCTAGGAACTCTCGGGGTCATATTTTAAGTATCTAACAGCATACTGAAGGCTCTTCTGAGGGTGCATGGAACTGGAATTTATCGAGCAAAATCCTCTTTATTCCATATGATGGAAATCAACATCTAGTCTCTATCCATTACTCTGTTTAATAAAATACAATCGTCATATGCAGTCAAAATAACTAGAAAATTCCCATGAATGTAGAAATGCATCGAAATTGCAGTAAGAGACCTTGAAGTTTATTATGTGAAAGCTATCTACACTGTTGATTCACAAGATCAATAGCAGCCGCGGTAACGTAGTGATCATTGTCATGAACTCACGGCCGTCGACGTTTGGTCTAGATGTGGGTGAGAGTCACGAAGCCACTAAAGACCCACCGTATTGAAGAGTGGATACACGTTTAAATCTTAAATCTGTTCAAGATCCAAGTCCTCCCATTGGTATTGTGCCGAATTCGTAGAGGAAGATTCTAGATCAGGGGTGGCGTCCTCACCACTTCACCGAGGTCAAAAATTACGAAGTCAGTCTCCAATAGGTCTCTTATTACTTGTGCGACTTTAATAAAAATGCAACAATAAAAAACAACATAAGATCATTACATTGAGATAGGCTAGGTTTACTTAAATTCGTAATTTTTTAGATATGACAAAGTAACACATCAATCAATAACTCCCGAGACTAACCCAGAGATGGCGCTCGTAGTAAACCAGTAACCAGGTCTTTCTAGAGTACTAACCTTTGCTTGAAACGTGTCAAAATTTTAAGTCGATCGGACCAAAAACAGCTGAGTTATCGAGGTTGGAGTAAAGTCGTTTTGTAGTTTGTTTAAAAAATGGAAAAAACCGAGTTTCGTGTTCTGATAAAACATTGTTTTTTAATGGGTAAAAACACCGTGCAAGCGAAACAATGGATTGAAAAATGTTACCCGGACTCTTGTCCATCAAAAGCAACGATTTGTCGGTGGTTTGCCGAGTTTAAACGTGGTCGTACCGACACAAATGACGCGGAACGCTCGGGTAGACCTGTGGAAGCCGTTACACCGGAAAATGTGAGTGAAGTGACAAAAATTATAATGAAAGATCGTAAAGTGAAGCTCCGTGAGATTGTTGAGATGACACAGATATCATATGGAAGTGTATTTACTGAAAAAGGTTTTTTGAAGTGAAGTGAAAAAGGTTTTTTCCAAGTGGGTGCCGCGATTGCTTTCGATGGAACAAAAACAGCAACGAGTCGATGATTCAGAAAGCTGTTTATCGCTATTTACTCGCAACAAAAAAGATTTCTTGCGAAAAAAAAAAAAAAAAAAAAATAGGGGTGATTTGGGAAAAGCGTTGAACGTTGTATCACTAAAGGTGATTAACAAAAGGTGTTATGTTGATGAATAAAAAAAAAAAATTTGCAAAAAAAATGTTGTTTTCAATGTTAGTCTCGGGAGTTATTGATTGATGTGTTATATGTATGATACAGAGCAGAAAAACTAAAACAAAACGAAATGTTGAGCTTTTAATTTAACATATACCAAATTTGGTAACAGAAGGTTTGAGTTTGGTTTCAGTTAATGTCTCGTTGGAGTTAAGTGAAAGCAGCAATTGGAAATGGATTTTGTAAACATTAAACCAAGTGACGAGGACAACAAATGCGCGTGTGTGTCTGTAACTTCTCTTAACTTCCATACTACTAGGGCCGACCTTGGCATTTTTTCCCCGTAAGTAAACCCAAAATATTTCGCCCGCAAGCTTTGAAAATATTTTAAAAAAGCAATTGTAACAATTATTATAAAAGTACCATGTTAAAACCAGAAAATAAAGGGCATATAATTGAATCAAAACAATAATACTCATATATATTTGACGAGCTAAGACAACGAACTTACGAACTTAAACTTGTCCCTACTTTATTTAGACATATTTTAAAGATACTTTTAAGGCAAAGAACATTACCAGTACAATAATATACGAAGTTTAAGCATAAATCAAAACAATTAATTTCGCAATTTCTTTTCTGTAAAAATCGGAATAACTTCTTTCAATCTTTCAAATTCAAATAATTATATGAATATGAATTACATTCTCATTTTTCCTTAAAGAAGCAACATATCAAAAGGATTTCACTGTATCAAATGAATAATTTATGTAATTTATTCAAAATTTATCATTTTGATTTTTTTTTTCTTATGAGATCGCTCTTGTTTTAAATTAAACGTTTATTGAAAGTACTTTAATTTCATTCGAACTCAGTAATTACATTTTACATACTTCTCTACGTGTTTTCATTCGAACACTTCAGATTTCCATAGGACATTCTGAAATATTTTCTTCGCATTAAAATTTGATAAATGTAACATCTTTACTCGAACAAAAAATTGAAGTTATTCATTGAATGAATGGAAGATATATGGAAATGCATTAATTGCCCTTCTTTAATATTTTTTTTTCCTGAATGTTCAGTTGAGAAAATACTTCTCAAGAATTCCTTATTTGCTTTACTTCAGACGTAATACGTTTTAAGGCCAGAAAGTGTGAAATAAACTTAGTAATTACATTTGATGTGATATATGTTGTTCAGGAAGCAAAAGTAATTAATCTTTTTAAAAAAATCTGATATTGATGAGATTAGAGAGAAGATTTTCTTTTTCGTAGGTTTAGCAGAAGTAAGAATATAAGCCACTTCTAAGTAAGCTACCACTAAAATAAAAAATAAAATACCAAATTTTGCAAAAACACAAAAAAATTTGGAGTTAGGGGGTATGAGTACCCGATGTTTTTACTGAACACTTAAGTAATGCCCGGGGATAAATTTTTTGTAAATGTAAGAAAATATTCCTTTTTAGTTTACAACTACTTTTGAAGCATGGAGTATTCTTATTTTGCATGTATTGTTGTCATTAAATAAACTTGTTAGAAACTAACTGCATTTTAAGAAGTATGAATTCGTGAAAAACATGCGCTTACTTTTATTTGTGCATACGTACATCGTTTATTTATTCATATTTTAGTAGAAATATTATAGCAGAATTTATTGTGAAACAATTCAAAAATTG
Organism: Nephila pilipes; assembly: GCA_019974015.1. Lineage (NCBI taxonomy): Eukaryota > Metazoa > Arthropoda > Arachnida > Araneae > Nephilidae > Nephila > Nephila pilipes. Next base: position 10,783 of record BMAW01034708.1, on the reverse strand, counting down.
GTTCAACAGAATAAAAATAATAATTTATCAGAAAAATCACCTCACAGTTTGCAATTAGAACGAATATTCAACTCAAATTTTGAATTGATCTATCAACTATTTTAATTCAAAAGACAAATTAACAGATTTCGACAAATTCCGCAGACGATTATGTGCTACATAAAAATTAAATTTGTTTTTTTTTTTTTTTTTTTCATGCTCGTTCAATCAATTAATTACTTTTTGTATTTAGTGCCACTCATCGAAATAAAAATTTGCGTTTCCGTTTTACTATCACAAAAATAAATTTGTTTATTCTCTTTTGCCACTCATAGTATAAATTTCTTTAATTCCTCTTTGCCACGAATTGCATAAATTATTTACTTCCGCTTTTCCACTCATAACAACAAATTATATACTTCCGTATTGCCATCATAATAAAAATTTCTTTATTCCGTTTTGCCACTTATGATATAAAATTCTTTGATTCCGTTTTGCCACTTATGATATAAAATTCCTTGATTCCGCTTTGCCCCTCATGTCAGTATATCTGTATTTCCTAATTTTGAATCTCACTATTTCATTTATTCTGTTTGGTCATCATCAGTATAAATTTATTTCATCTTGTTTTTATCTGTTAGTCTGTAATGTATTTGTTTAATTTTTTTATAGTTTTTCATACGTTAAAATTTCTTCCAAATCACACTCGTAATTATTGATCAGAAGAGAAAAAATTATTAAACTTTTATTAGATTTTGGGTTTACTCAATTATATTTGTGCAAAAAATATTCTGAATATGTTATTTAAACATTTAAAATAGAATTTTTTATCCGTAAAAAATTAGTACACATAAAATAAAAATCATTTGACTACGAAGTCTAATGAAGTTTATATTAATCAAAATAAATAATGTTTAAATTAAAAATCTTTTTTTTTTTTTGTAGAAGAAACCGGAATCTAAATATATAAATAAATAGAACAGAAATTACATTCTAATAGTTCCTTAAGCAAGCAATGTCGAAATAATTTCACTAAGCTGAATTTATTATTTATGCATTTTATTTCAGTTTGTCAAATTGATTATTTTAATAACATCTCTTAATTTATATTAAATTAAATTTTTAATGAAAATATTTCAATTTTCAATTTCAATCGAATTCAATAAATATAGGAATTGAATTTCTCTGCTTGTTTTTATTTGGACAATTTGAATTTTCATTAAACCGGTTCAATCATCTGTCTCCAGATTCCTCGTCAGATTACAAGTTTAGTCATTTAAAATTGATTTGTTAAAATAATATTCTAAATTTTTTTTATATTTGTTTTATGTAATATTGTGCATTGTACAACACAAGTTTGGCATCATGAAATTACTCTGAATGTTTGAGATATATGAATGCTTGAAATAGTTGAACATTTTCGTGTAACGGATTAATTACGAGAGTTAACGATCAGGTGCTCCAGTGTGATCCCGTCAACTATAATTACGAGAGTTCCAAGAACTCTTCGATGAAAGATTACAAGAGTAAAATTTCTACATAAGTAACGTTACTGAATTAACATGAAAACAGTTTATTCAAAAAATAATAAAGCAGTAAGAAGAGAGTAAGAAATTTCTTAGAAAGGACTTTAAAATATACAAAACAAAAAAATTAAAACTTAAATTAAGATATTTTTAACAGAATTTCGTGGGTTCTGTACAATGAAGAATTATTTCATCATCAAAAGAAAAAAAAATAAGTATCTCCATCATCAAAGGATAAAATAAAACATGAAAGCTCTCATAAGTGAGCAAAAAAAATTCTTTTCAAGTGATTTTCCCCGTAATTTTTCGTTAAATTTATCTCATTCTGTACGTTTTTATGATTGAATGATAATTAACGTTTTTTCCGAACACAGCAACGAGTTTCGAAACGATATTGTCATTCAAGTTATAGGACTGGATTTCTTTGAAGCATTTACAATCTTCTTTTTCAAGAATTGATTTAAAGCGTATTACTTAGATTTATTGTTACAAACGAAGCATATTCTTTTTTATTTTATTCATCTGTTTATTTTGTGTTCTTATTTTGTAACTCTATTCTCATACCATATTTATTTTAAAAAAAAAGGACTATAATTAAAATAATCCATTATTAAAATATATTGTTTTGATTCTTTGAATAATTCAAAACTACAAAGGTAGTTTAAATCGTTTGCAAAAATAAACAGATATTTTTTACTGTTATTTAAGGGAGAAAGAATATTAAAAAGATTTTATATTTCAAAATTTAGATATGGAAGAAATATTTTAAATAATTTATTTTAAATATTAAATACGACATTTTTTTGCTCTTTTGGGTGCACTTTTTAGCGATCTAATAGATAAACAATAAAGATTTAAGGACAGTAATAAAAATTCTATGAAATTTACGGTCACGAAATAAAAATGGCCAGCAGATGGAAGCTATAACAATATCCATGTATTAGAATGGTTCTTGATTTAAGGATGGATAATTATAAATGGCTAATTGCTAATTTCGCGATTTTTAAAATCGTGACAAGTAGTGGTACTAAACTACATTTTAACCAACCTGTTTTTGCTGTTCTGCATTATTCAGAATAGTTTATCGAGATTCCATCATCGTATTCCTTAACCATTCCGCTTACAGCAATTAAGAGCGAACGAGCTTTCAATCCTAGATTGCATCTTTCGAGATCCAGCACCAAAAAAGAAAACTTATTCTTTATGTAAATGAGAAGCATGAGACGAAACAAGCATCTGGTTTTATTTAAGGCAGGGGTGTCTTTTTTGCTCTCCTCTGCCTCATTTGAAGAAATGAGTTGCTTGAAGCTGTACAAAATAAATATAATTCAAAGACAATAACAACAGCTCACAATGAAAAAACATAAAATATATAGCTGACATATTTAAGTAATTTAACGCAATAAATTAGGATTTTTGTGTTACAGATGCTGTCCGAAGGAATTAGACTGGTATTATTCTATACATCTTATACGACATTGTATATATAACATTTTGTCATAAAATTTATAGAATATAGATAGCTAGAAACGAAACTAATGTGATATTTAGTAGCAATATCTTGTTCGACTGAAATGGTTATAATTTTATTGTTGGAGTGATTCATTCTTGAAAATAGTAATTCACATGTACTCGCTTCCTATCAATAATGACAAGAATAATAAAAGATAGTACAACGGGAATATTTTTCTTTAGGTAGGTATAATTTTTAAAAGTTCATCAATGAGATTTTAATAAAATCTTTCTTTTAAGTCGGATTTCAGATTGCAATTCTGTGCATTCCAATGGAAAATTAGCATGCAGTTTACCTTATTAACTGTAAATGGAGTTGCTAAAATAAGTGAAACAAAATATTTCTTTATTCTTTCGAAATTACTAAAATTTATTTTCAGTTTCCTGTGTCAAGAAATGGACGACTTAAAAAAGACCTTTTTGGCACAATAACGCTTGAATTGGTTTTATTGAATTGTGTTTTCTTACGGTGAGTGTTAATACTTCTTCCGCTCCACATTCCCTTCTTAGGCCACAATGATACGTACTCTGGGTCATATCATTGTGGTTGAAAAAGCTAATATGTATGCAGGGGAAAGAGAGAGGAAGAAAGCCTGTTGAAACTAACGATAGAAGGCACTAGGCGCCAGTTGTGAAAAAGAAAAAAAAAAGTTATGTTTAGTTCTGAGTAAGAGAGAGAAGGAAGATGTTGAAAGCGAACTATGTTAGTGAATTTGATATGCCAGCGATTTAGGATATTTACTAATAATTAATGTTTGTTGTGTTGTGACATTAATTAAAAAACATTGATGTCAATAGAGTGATTTCCTTGGCTTTATGTGGATTTAATCGAAATGCAACATCTTGACCTGATGACGATGACCACCGTCTGACAGGTAGGAACTTTTGATTTATTCTTTGAATGCGAATTGCAGTTTAAACAAAGCCATCTACAAGAGAAAATGTCGTAGAGTAAATGCTCCGACTTTAAAAAAAAACGAATGCCGGTGTGTGTGGGGGGGGGATGTTGAAAAAGATCTCACTGAACTAGATCGGACAATGATAACGAGGTGGTATAGAACACCAGAAGAGCAATGGAGGGGGGGGGGAATAGTCCTAAAGAACTAGATCTCTCTGCAGCTTTTCTTTCCAACAGACAAGTCCCAAATTCGTGGGGTAGATTTCTATCAGAAAAATGTAGAAGGGAAAAGGACCTAGCTCTTTCAGTAGGCCGACTTTGGAAGTACTTTCGCAAGTCAAACAGGTCTTTGAAGTAGGTTCTCAATGACAAAGGAATTGTAAGTATTCCGAACTGGAAGGAATGATTTGAAAGGTAAATCTTTGGTTCTCTTGAACTATTAACGTCTGTTTCGTAATCGATTTCAGTGTCCAAATAGAATCTAAACTGAATTCCACCCTCCCCATTTAATCATAGTTAATATTGTAAATCTAATTTATATCGTTATTTTAAAATTTATGAGCCTATTATAAAATCCTCGCATTTTCATTGGGTTTTAATTAGAAAAATAAAAGCGTTTATAATGAGCATAATCATACATAAAAATTTGGTTTATGCTCTTATAACTCTCCTAAGGAATATTTTCAACTGTCAACATGTAGCTTATGACTTATAATGTAATACTAAATATTCGAAGATGTTTTGATACTGCAAGCTTATATATACTGATGCAGTATTTGAAATTGCCACAAATTTGATTTTATCTAATTTAAGAATAATTTATGAAGAATTCTTCATTAAAATGTTCTCTTTATTTCTTATTCTTAATATTGTAGGAAAGTGAATCAGAATAGAATATGAATTTAAATGTTTAATATATTTCATATATAACTTTATTAATTTGTCGTTTTTACTAAAATTATAGAAAATAATTACACAAGCTTATGCAAGTAGTTTTTTAATGTTTGTAGATGCTACAAACTAAAGATTTTCAGATACTGCAAACTAAAGCAAAATATACTTATATATTATTTTGTGTATTTTACTAGAGTTTAATATCTAATATATTGCATGTTAAAGCAAAATATACGAACCTTTGTTAAATATTTTTTCCTATAAAACTATTAAATGATTATGTCTATAATTCCCTATACACTTTATAACATTAAAACGATTTTAAATATTTATTTGTCATCCTTTACTTCAAATTATTAATTTTTACTGTAAAAATATTTATAAGAAAATTATCGTGTATTGAGGTTTTACCAAAGATATTATATTTTCACTATCACCTGATAAAATTAAAAAACGATATTAATATTCAACAGTTAGTACGTAAGTTAGTGGTTAATAGTATTAGTAATAATTTAATATAAAACGTGAATTTTTTTTTTCTAAAATCCAGCCGATTCAATTAATATTTAAAGTAATTATGTGTAATAATTTTATAATATTAAATTTATTTGAATACCTTTAAGAGTTTGATTCAAGGAATCTAAAGAATACGTGAATCACAAATAACATGTTAAAGAAGGAGTCTTTAAAAATGAATAAGAAGAGTTCACCCAAAAGAACTGAATTTCCTATTCCTAACTAGAAATGTCATTTGTACAACTTTTTATTCGCATCAGGAGTGCAATCAAGAATAATACAAAATATTTCACTTTTTGAACTTGTATTGTAAGACTTTATGTTATCATGTAACAGTCCGATAATTTCATTCTGGAGGATTTCCCCTAAATATGCCACTTTCCTCTCTTCATTGATGAGGATTCTACGAGCGTGTTCCTCTATTATGAAGTCAAAATACAGCTAGCAAATGAATTAACTTTAGGAAGTTTTTATTATTATGTACATAACGCTTGTACATTGGAAAATTAACTTTCTCGAAGTAACTTAATAATTGATATTATACGTAATATCACTTCATTCTAATATTTAGTTTCAGCATTAATAAATCTTTGTGTGGCTGAATCTGCTGTTTGACAAGATTCCAATCTCTTCTTCTTCGTTGTAGCTCTATCCATGATCTCAAATTATTTACATGAGGTTTTGAATCTTCGTTTTTCTTCATATCACACCCATATTTTTCCAGTTTCCATAAGCATCATTTGAAAAGGAATTTAACTCTGAATAACCAAAAACTATACAGCAAAAACAGAACACAGTCTTTTGACACGGAATATACCAGCCAACCTCTCGAGCATTGTTCCCCATTTTGTAAATTCCAGCTGTAGTGACTAGCGCTAAACATCTTATTCGGTTTTTAATTGTCAAGAAGGGAATCGTAATCGAATAAAGGAGAAAACTGACTTTATCTGACTAAAAATGTTCGATCTGAGTCGCTTATACGATCGGACTGTAATCCTGTGTCTGTTCCTAGAGCTTGGATAAAGCTTTCCTCATTTCTTGTAATAGTATTCCCAGCCTCAAAAACTATTGAATTCTGCTCCTGCCAACAACAACTTAAAATTTCATGTTTATTATTAGTGTCATCTTGATAATAAAAATCGGAACTGAGTTGTGTTCAGATCCTGCTAACCATCTTTGTTTTATTTGGATTAGCTTGCATCTCTTAAGGAGTATTCAACGCTCCTGTCATCTTTTGAAAAGAGGTTAGCTTCTCCAATACATTTTTATTCTGACTTACCAGATAGTCTTTTTCTTCCATCAAGACATTCTAAAACAAAACAATCTATTTCAGTATTTGATAGGCTGTTCTAAATTTGATAAGATTAATCGAACATTCTCAGCCATACATATTTCATTTCCAACCTCTCATTACTATTCTATTTGATTACTTGCTGTGCCCTATTAACATCAAAAGTTCCTCAGAATCGGCTCTGCCATGTCACTACCGTAGTACAAACTGAAGACAAGTGTCTTATAAACACAGTTCAAATTGTTTGAAAATTATAATATAAAATATTATAATATTCGCTTCATGCGTCGAGGATTTTTATGAAACTTGATTTACTTTTGCTGGGTCAGGGATTAAGATGTATGAAGTGATTATCATCAAATATAGCCATTCCAAATAAACCAGGTTTAAAACGAAACAAACCGTGTAAAAACTGGCTCATTCATTGGGAAGCTACGATGCCACAGACAGAAGACAGACGGTTTTTTGACTTTTTCATGAATTTTTTGTGATAATTTAAAATTTTTATCGCTGCTTTTTGAAAATATTTTCCCTGTAAGCATTTTACTTTTTTGTGTAAAGCTATTCCTAAGGCAGTCTACTTAATGCAGTCTACACAGCTAATGGTCCCAAAAAGGTTTCCCTTTCTTTCATTACATCTTCGAAAAAGCAAGATCTTCTATTCCTTCTCCCTTTTAATTAAGATGCGTGTAGTCGGCAATATCTCCATAGGAGTACATTTTTATTACAGAGGACGGTGTCTTTGTCTCTTTGACGAGATTGGGAAATTATTCTTTGATAGTAGTTGAGGGGCCTCAGGCGAATCTTATTTGGGGTTCAGACGTCCACTTGAAAATTATTCACCCGATCCAATGAATCCCAGTAATGCTACAAACCAATAAGAATAAAAATATCGCTTGAAAAATTAGCGTGTTAAATGTTGAAAGATATATGTTTACTTCAAACAAAAGAAGAAGAAAAACTTTCAGTCATTTTAAATACTTTAAAAAAAACTATTTTTATTTTAATATCACGTTTTGAGATCAGGAAATAGCACCTTTATTCGTTGCTGAATATCAGACCAAAAAAACCTAGTCACATTTATATGTTTTAACCCTTTCGCTACCAGAGGGAGAAAAAAGAAGTGCTTCTCTGGGACCGCGGCTTCTTACCGCGGAGTGTTACGTTGTGTCCAGACGATTTTAGATATTAAGCCTAATTCGTGAAAAAAATTCCTCTAAAATCGGCTGTTTATTAAAATATTTTGGTATTTACATATATTATTTAAATGCATTAAACTTAATATATACAAAAGGAAAAAAGATTTAACAATAATTTTAAAGATTAATTCAATGCAAAGTACAATGTCACATGTCTTACACACATATTTTGACGCTTCACGCAAGATTTTGAGCAAAGAGCACATCTTAGTCCCCCCCCCACCTTTTTTTTTTTTTTAAATTTAATGTCTATGAACAGATTTGAATTATTTCCGCTAGCATTACTGTCAGATTCATTTATTATTTCGTAAATCTCAGCATCAGATAAACACTTTCTTTTCGTCATGACTGTCGCTACAAATAAAAACTGACCGAATGAAACGAACAGCTGAGAACATCTGCTTTTAAAAGCCCTAACCTCCATAAAGGGCCATAAATTCTCCTTAGAACTTCTAAGAAGCAAGCAAGAAAGAAAAAAGCAAACCGAAAGCAAGTGCACCCTTTAAATCATGTCATTACATTTAAAGAACCGCGTCGCAACACGTGCTTTTAATCCCCCTCCTGGTAGCCAGAAGTGATGTCCAAGCCCACATCACCAAGGTCAACACTCCAAATAACCTATCGATATAGATTTCGTGGAATTGTAACGGCATATAGTAACATTAAAAAAATCAAATAAAATGTTCTCATCAAGCTTATCTCTATTGATACGTTGGGCCGTAGAAAGCCCTCACGGAGCGTATCGTCCATGATTCGCTGGGCACAGGAGAACTAACACGAGCGTATCGCCTGTGATACGCTGGGAGCGAACGGGTTAAAAAAATATTGCTTGGTACATTGTCAGCTTGACTAGACTCATACAGTCTGTCTCTGGTGCTTCCACAAATGCCATGCGTAGCGTTTACTCACAGCTGTGATTAGTGATATTGTAAGATGACCAACTTTTTTTTTTTTTTTTTTTTTAAAAAAAGAGTACCAATGATATATCATTGTATATGGTAATAAGTTTTCTGAAATAAAAACTGAGCTTTCTCCAATCAATTACATTTTTAATTTAAAATAATATAAAGATGGTGAATTCACTTCAGAACAATTTACACTAAGCGAAAATGCCCTTTTTATATTAGCACTTGTGCCAGGGCAACACAGTGCACATTCAATCAATAGTTTTAAATTTTATTGAGCATATTTTCTCTTTTTCTTTAAAAAAAAAAAATGAAAATATTTCTAACCACTTTCTATCCAAGTTTAATTTTCAATATTTCCGTTTCTTTAGTATTTTCTACTTTAAATACATATTCGCATTTATCTTTAAGTGGTCATCGATAACTACATCTTTCAATTCAGTCAATACAAATTTAACTGTGAGAGAAACTTCGTCCTATTTAACTTTGCCTTTTAAAACAATTTAGTTCAGTGAATTTGAACGGTAGTAACTCAATGTATTCATGATGAATTTTATTAACAATATAAACTTTTAGAAATGTATCCTTAATTCTAGATTTAGAACCCTAAAAAATTGTGAGTTTATTCTTAAGTATTAATGGTACAAATTCATCATCATATCCCGTTCTATATTGAGAGGTGGGGGGACTGAAATTTTATCATAATTAATTTTTGATTAGTTGTACAGAAAAATGATGCCCAGATGCATCGTTTTGAAAGAATGTTTTCGTAAAGGTAGGGTATTTTTCCAAATTCAAATACTATGACTGATGCATATCATGTAATTGCAAAATGCATTCATTCAAATGATGATAAAGAAGTTTGAATTTAAAATTATAATGTCATTTACACTTATTTGTTACAATCTCTGAATGCATGAAATTATTACTTTACTATGTCGACTTTTTATGTATTATTAGATATAATATAACGAACAAAGTTTGAACTGAATTTTATAGTAAATATTTCAAAAAATTTCATAGATATGCTCATATTTTCTTGAAGACCGAAGTTTTAGCATGTCAGCTTTGCTTCCATGTAAAATTTTCTTGTATTCATCTAACTTTTCAGCATGTCTTGCTGATAACATGCAGAGTTTTCAAGCGAATTGTGCAAGACTTAAGAGATTTTTGAAAATTTGCTAGCGATACACAATATTGAAATTTGAATTTAATATTCATAGAATTTGTAAGTATTTATGGTAAATTATTTTTAACTGCGTATGCGCGATACATAAATATCTTTATCATTAATTCAAATGCAGACTTCTGGGCAACTTATATAAAATTCCGAATTTTGGTTGATATTTGGAAAAAAAGTACGAATTTTAATTATCTGTACTTCAGTTATCCTCTAACAGAAAATAAATTATTACAGATCTTACACGAATGCATATTTTTTAAGTTTTAACCTTTGAATAATTAGTAACTAAAAGTACCTTTACAAATGCACAGTGACACTTAAGCACATAAACAAATATATTGTGTGCAGTCGCTTTTAATTACTACTTATTTGAAAAATCAAGTTTGAAAAATATGAAATTTGAGAGAAAACCCTCATTCGTCTTCTCTTTGAAGGAAACTGTAGTTAAGCCATTCAAAATTCGGATGTATTTTGGAATTTAATATTGCAAAACTAAGGGGCGTATGTAAGGTATACTGAATACTTGGCTTGGAAATTATGAAAAGAACTAATAGATTTAAATTTTTTTTTTGTTATTTTTACCAATGCATTAGAAATTTTACCAAGTAATGTAATATAGAAGCTTAAAAATTATTAATTGTAATAATTGAAAAGCTTAAAAAGTGTTTCTGATTTTGACGCGTTCGTTTTTTTTATACATGTAATTCTTGACACCTTATAATGAAATAATTATTATTTTAAAAACTGAAAGTAGTGATCAAAGTAACACAATGAAGCAATAGAATATTTTCATTATTTTAATACATTCTTTGAATTTAAACATAGATATTTTTTAAATATTAATTTAGCGATATTTTATAATAACTTTATTCTTCTTGAT
>BMAW01034707.1:0-10819 GCA_019974015.1 Nephila pilipes | reverse complement strand
ATTATGTGATTTCCACATAATGAATCGTGTAACCATTTTCAATTTATAATTTAACTAACACTTTTTTTAGAATAAGTTTTGCATTTCTATAAATATTATTTAAAAAATTTGAATGAAAATTTCTTAAAAGTGTCTTTCCTCTCTCTTATTCTTTTCGTCTGCTCCGTTTACTGCTTTTTACTCCAACACAATATAATCTGTCTGTGATTTCCTTCATAATGTTTAAGACGAAACAAGAGTAAAAGGCCTGCCAAGCGTAGAATTATATGATTATTGACTTGCGAGCATCATGTCTTTTCATCTAGAAGGAGGAATTCATATTAGTGTAATTGGGAAAAGTTATTTTTATTATTCGAAGATAATTAGACTCAGGAAAAATAAGAATATAAAAAGAAAATACGGTACGGTGCTTTTGTTTGTTATTTTATTCTAAAACGATTGCAAAGTTATTTTTTAAGATTTGAAGAGGATTAATGCCTTTAGGCAAATAGGACAAAATTCTCTTCCATTAAAGAGAGAGGCGAGTAGAGAAATGGGCAGAGTTTCTATCCTCCAAAAAAATAGTGAACAAAATTCGAATTGCTTTGTAAGGACAAGAAGCGAAAAATTACTACTACTAAAATTAGATGGCAAACGAGCGCCAGCGAATTGCCGCTTTTGCTCATTTTGTATTATTAAGTTTTAAAAAAAGAACACTTAGAGATAAAAAAAAGTATAGAAGTTACTCGCCTATTATAAGTTTAATTTAAGCTGGTGGAGGTGATCAGTAGAAATGTTTACAGCAAGCTGCTACCATTCCCACGTGAAAATAGCACTGCCGGTGGGAGTGCTGTTTTGTTCGTTTTTAGTGATCAATGTCGAAGCAATAATGTGATTTAATAAAAGATGAACCTCGTAATTTATGCTCACTCACCGAACGCTGCCTTTTTTCAAACCGGAATGTATTTTCACAGATTTAAGAAATATTTATTCCATGCATCATTATCAACATTTAATTACTCTGTGGAGATCCGCGACTCCTTGCTCTTGCGAGCACTCTCATTGCGATCTGCGCATGCGCGAGCCCTCCACAGCTAGGAGTAGTAGTTACTCACGCCAACACTAAAAATGCCATCTGCGCATGCGTTAGCTCTTCGGCAATAGCGACTGTGGAATTCCTCCTCTCTCTACCCTTCTCGCACTCTCCTATCTACAACACCATATCTCCCAGTTAGAGCTCTGGCTCATGAACGGGAAAATCAAAGTTAATGCATCCAAAAGTGCAGCCATATTGTTCGCTAAAAAATCGAGACCTCCTAACCTGGCTCCACTAAAAATTTTCGACCAACCAGTGCCCTGGGTTAATCATTATAAATACCTAGGGTGCATACTGGATTCAAAATTAACTTTTTCAAAACAAATTGAGTACGTCTGCGATAAGGGCAGAGCGACTCATTTCCAGGTTAAAAAAATCATAGGCCGTAAAAGTTCATTGGCGATCAGACACAAAGTTTTGCTTTACAAAGCTATTGTAAGACGGGTCATGACATATGCATCCCAAATTTGGGGAGCTAGTGCCATGATTCACCTTAAGAAATTGCACATTTCCACCAATTCCTGTGTCAGGAAAATTTTCAACGCTCCCTGGTTTGTCAGGAATGAAGTCATTTACAGGGACTTAAAAATTGAACCCATCATGGAGTACATTAAAAAACTATCAAAAAACTTCTTTAAAAACTTACCAAACCACCCCAATGCGCTACTGAGGTCGCAACCAAATTACAACATTAAACCGGAGCGTAAAACTGCAGTTAAACGCCCCAGAGCTCTCCTGGAACAAACGTTCCAAATTTTTCCATCTATCAAAAGAGCTCACACGGTGCAACCTCAGTACCTCATTTGGATTACAAATCCGGTACAGCAAACTAGTGGTGTCCCCTGGGTACCCACTAGCACTGTTGTTTATTTTTAATTTTAAAAAATCTTTTAGTAATCTTTTAAATTTAATTAAACTCAACTTCTACCATGCCTATCAGCCTCCGTAATTACTGATAGTCACCCATCCTTCTTTTAAATTTTAAAAACCCAGATTTTTCAAAATAATCCGTCATGAAATTTTTGTTAAAGATCATTTCCTTCTAATTATTCCAAATTACTTTTCTTCGACTTCATTCCCCGCGTCCTAGGGCCATCATCTCATATACATTTTTAAATTTTAAACCTTCCGACACTCGCTATGTCACCGACAATAGTTAATTTTGTTCGAACGGTATCCAAGGACTTTCCTTTTTCTTTCTCTCCTTCTCTCGGAGAAAAAACCAGTGCGCTGGCGGATTCTCCCCTTCTCCTCCTCTCTGAGCGCTCGACCAATCCGAACGCTCCATTCTCCCCACACTTTCCCACCTTCCCCGGCCTTGCTGCATTCGGGACTGGGTCGGTGGAAACAGAGGTTGCCTTACCGGAGCTCTTGCTCGACCGCCTCGCGGCCGAGGGGAACCGGCTTTGCGTCATATGCCCGGTTGGCGGGTATATTTCTCTTGATTTAGCACTTTTCTATCTCTTCTCAGTTTATGGAACTTCCTCAATTTTCTCTCTTTCAATATTTCTGATGTGGAGGTATCTCCCACTCTGGGGAGAGGTACTCCGTAATTCACACACCTTCGAACCTTCCTCCTCTCTCTACCCTTCTCGCACTCACCTGTGAAGGGCACGTGTTTAACCCTCCGAGAGCATGAATCAGATGGGAAGTAAAAGTAGAATCTAAATACATCGTCTCTTAATTTAACATTACAACATCCCACAACTCCAAAAATGATATCAAATGTCTTTTTCTCATTCATTGGCACAGTATGTTTTCAAGGAATTAAATATTTTCAGAATTACATTGACAGTTTTAAATTTATGAAGGACAATACAGCATTTTTTTAATGGCTATTTTCTTGATTAAGATTCTTTCTACAGCGCCCTCTAACATTTTAAACAGTCTGATTATCCAGCTGTCGTATTTTAGATTGTTTCGGAATACCATTTTAAAAATTCATCCAGTAAAAGACTATATTTCATCAATTCCCTTTTCTTACAAAACACTGAGTTTGTAAATGCTTTGTTTCCTAAAATAGTTATAATATGAAAATGATTTTGACGTATCATGAGTTTTCTTCAAAATGATGCAGAACTCGTAAGGAATAAAAGTCTTACTAACTACGCAGCACAAGACAGACAGACATAAGAGTACTGACGAGGCGTCAGCCAGTCCCTCGCTCCTGCCTCAAATAAATGGGTTCTATGTAGATGACTGTGGATGATCGCCTGAAGGTAACTGACTCACAAAAATAATCAGGATGAAAAAAATAACTTAGAGTATCCATTGAAACATACATATCAGACACTGTGTAGATTAGGGATACAAACAACAAAAGTCAATGTGAACCAACATATGCATATTGAAGGTAAAGAAAATACTTAACAGACAGGGTTTTGAGGAGGATAAAATTAAGGCGGAAATGATAAGATGGGCGAGACCATATTGTACGTTTCTTAAGCGAAGTTGAATTTGAGTTGGGGTTTTGAAAATTTGCCTTGCCTAATTTGGTTATCTTAGCTTGAAAGTGAGTGAAAATATTAGGAGTTTGGACATGTTGGATAATTGAGTTATGTATAACATTGTTTCTATATATACGGAGATTAATCATATTACGAAATTTTGTTTTCCATGGTTTGAACTTTTTTCATATGAGTATTTGTGACCGATCCCCAAACAGGGAAGGAGTAGGTGATGATTGGGAGAAGGATGAGTTCTAGGATGTTTAGATATTTTTGGAGAGCTTTGATGGTATATTTCAAACTGGCTTCCTGTGCAGCAGAGTCATCATCAAAAAGGCACATACTCACTGTGGTGTGGAAAGTCTGAGGTGAATATATTATATAAAAAAGGACTTGAAATCGATCTCTGAGTGCAGCCAGCAGTCATTCTGCCATTATTTGAGCAACTGTTTTAAATTTTCACTTTAAACGATCTGTCATGAAAAAAACTATTAATAATTTTGATCAGGTAGTAAAGAAATTTGAATTTTATCATTTCGTAACTTAGTCCATTCTGCCACATCCTGTCAAATGCTCTTTTAACGTCTAGAAAATGTCAATCGTAAATAAGCTGTGGTTGAAGCCTTCATTGATTATGTTGATAACTCTGGTCAGTTGATGCAGAGTAGAATGGCCATCTAGCAATCACGCGGAATAAAATTAAGTAATTTTTTCATAAAAGTATTTACTCTGTGAAACGAAGGAAAGAAACACAGCTTACACGACTATAACATATCTTAAAATGTTAAAATCACTTTTCCTAATACATTATAGTATAAATATATGGATATTTCAATATGACTGTATTAACCATTTCACTTATTACCACTTTTCTAATAAAACCGTAGAGTATGAATAAACGGGAAACAATTTTCTTTCTTTGGCAAATATAAAAAGGATAGTTGCTTTATGAGCAATTATCATATGATTGTAAAAAACGTTTCCCCTTTCCGGCTAGTGTGATTTAGTTAGTCTTAGTCTTTATGCTATGGATCTCTAATTTCTACATGAATGCAATAAAATGTATTTGAAAGAGTGAAATATAATGAAAGCTTCTGTAGTTTCTTTTTTCCTCCAATTTTTAAAAATGCTTTTACTCCCTATTTTAAAGATTCGTTTGCAAGTTTTCCCGATTTGTAACATTATTTTTTAAAAGTCAGGAAACTCCCGACCTACTCGTTGAAATAAGAATAATCGGAGGCAAAAAGTAATTTTACTGAAGCATTCATTACATTTTGCCATTATTTTTCAGATGCACATTATAACATTTAAAGAGATGAAACAGTAAAGATGTGAGAATTAAAGTCGAAATTCCATAGGGCTAACTTTAAGCTAACGAAATCAAAATGGCGGGTAGAAGGGAGTCTCAAAGATTTCTATTGTATATATGCGTTTGAAACATTTTTACGTATGCATCAAAAAAGTTACTCCTTGCCTTTTTAGCAACGTGTGTTATTCTCTACGGAAGCTGAAAAACGGTTAACAAGTGTACAATGTTATTATTATCATGGAGAAGATGGGACTATCATTACTTACCTACAGTCGCCACCTCACCATAATATCTCTCCTCACCTCTCATTCGAGGTTATGTACGTCATTCACAAACTAGGTAGTAAGAAAGCCCCTGGGCCGGATAAAATTAGAAATTTTGCTATTAAATCTTTCCCCATCAATATAATCACCTTTTTAAATAAAATATATAATAAATACCTGCTCATGAACTACTTTCCTGAGTCCTGGATGCCTGCTATAATTACTATGATACCAAAACCAAATAAAGACAACGTAAAAGCACTCAATTACCAACCTATAAGTCTCATCTCCTGTATTGGCAAAAATTTTTTAAAAAAATCCTTCTCAATAGAATTAAAAAATTTACTGACTTCTACAACTTCATTCCGCCGCATCGAAACGGGTTCAGGGAAGAGACAACTACGTGCCGTCAACTTCTTAGTGTAACTAAGATCCAATTTTCAAAATAGAGCTAAGGCGTTGCTTTTCTCTACGTCCAGGAAACGTATTATTGCATCTGGCACGAAGGATTAATCTACCGCCTC
This sequence comes from Nephila pilipes, assembly GCA_019974015.1. Lineage (NCBI taxonomy): Eukaryota > Metazoa > Arthropoda > Arachnida > Araneae > Nephilidae > Nephila > Nephila pilipes. The sequence continues at coordinate 5,201 of BMAW01034707.1, read as the reverse complement.
ATCCAACTTCTTTGTACTATTTACTTCATTCCAATCATCCATAACTTCATCAATAATTAAACATTGTAAGTTAAACTTCACCCTAATATTTCTGATATTTACCAAACCTCTGCCTGCTGTCCGCAAGGCAGTATTTTGTCAGCAATTTTATTCGAAATTTATACATATGACTTTCCAACATTCCCACAAGTAGAGGTCTGCATCTTCGCTAATGAGGCGACTATTCGCACTAGCAAAACATCCTACAGGACTACGTGGGTATCCAAAAAGACTGGTTCTCCCTCTGAAGAATCTCCATCAACGCGGAAAAATCCCACGAAGTACTATTTTCTAGAAGCATCAGATCCATAGGTTACACCCCTCCAATAAACATTTTCGATGATTATATTGAATGGACCAATAGCTCCACCTATTTCGGGCTCCACTTAGACATAAAATTAAACTTCCAGGACCATATCTAACTCATAACAGACAAGGCCTCTAAAAAATTTAATTCCCTACAAGAACTGCTGGCCAAAAAATCCGATTATCTCTCAAGGAAAAAATCCTTATTTATAAAATCCACGTACTTCCCATCATAACCTACGGTTGCCAAATCTGAGGGTCAACTGCCAAAACTAATAGAAATCACATACAAGAAACTCAAAACAACTTTAAACGTTCTCTCCAATCCCAAAATTATTTTCCAACTATCAACCTCTCTCTGCATTACGATTCCAAATCCTAACAATAACACCATCAATAGCCAATAGACCTTCCTCATTGAAATCAACCATCTTTCGCGCCTTGCATCTACACTTGAAGCTCTCTTTTAGAGAACATAAAACGCATATTTAATTCCTTTTTTCCATTGACTTAAGTCAACTGATTTAACTTCTTTCTCATCTCTCGCTCATTCCCATCCTCACCTAAATTCGTTTCTAGTCCTATCCGCCATGTCACTTCAAACGATGTAGATGTAACTGCTTAGTCACTGGTCTTTCATAACAGTAGAACACTCGATGATAACAAACGCTCCGGCCATCCAATGCCTCTCTTCCTGATCTCTCTGTTCAAATCAGACGCAAACAAGAACATTTATAACATCACCGAAATCTGCTCAGTCAAAATTAAAGTCGAAGCCCTCAAAAAGAAAATAGGCCCTCCTCAATGTTACAGATGTCTAGGTTTTTTCCACAATTTTTTACATTGCTACCGACCCCCCCCCATAAATCAAATTCGCCGGTGAAAATCTTATGAACCTTGAAAAAGCCAACCTTTTCGCACTCTCCCTTGAAGAATCTTTCCAAGTTAACGAAGAACCCGAAGATGAAAACCATATTCAAATTGTCGAAGAAACTCTCATCAACTATCTAAATTCACCGCCTAATAATAGTATCCCTCCCCTCACTTCCCCACTGAAGTGATGGAATCATTTCTAAACTCAACTGCAAAAAAGCTCCTGGTTCTGACAAATCCGCAACTTCGCCATCAAGTCTATTCCAATCAACGCCCTTACCAATCTTAAAAAAAAAATTTAATAAATGCCTTATCAATAACTACTACCCTGGGTCTTGGAAGCATCACCATGATCCCGAAACCTAACAAAAACCACCAAGATACTCAAAACTACAGACCAATCAGCCTCATTTCTTGCACAGGTAAAATTTTTGAAAAAATCCTCCGAAAAAGTATACAAACCTTCAGTGACCAAAATAACATCATCCCTCCACACCAACATGGTTTCAGAGCTCAGACTTCAACCTGCCACCAACTTTTACGCGTTACCAACTTCATAAAATCCAACCTACAAAATCGAACTTCTTCCGATGGACTCTTCCTCGACGTACAGAAGGCATTCGACCGCATCTGGCACGATGGAATTATTTTTCGACTTATAAACCTCAAATTCCCTGACTACATTATTAGAAATATCCATAGTTAAATTACCAATAGAACCTTTCAAGTCATACTCCACCCAAACCTTTCCAATATCCACAAAATTTCCGCAGGTATTCCGCAAGGAAGTATTTATCCGCAGTATTATTCAAAATCTACATCTTTGACTTCCCCACCTCTCCCCACGTTGAAATCTGTCTCTTCACTGATGACACTGCAATCCTTACGAGCAACAAAATTATCTCTGAAATTTACTTCATCCTGCAAAATTACATCGACATCCTCGAACACTGGCGCTCCCTCTGGAGAATTGCCATCAACGCGAACAAGTCAAATCCCATTCTCTTCACTAAAGGACAAGCTTTTTTTCCCAATCAAATTATTTTACCGTCACATTGAATGGACCGACAATACCATGTATCTTGGCCTTCACCTGGACAGTAAACTTACTTACCGTGATCACATAAAACTCATGTCTGAAAAATTTTACGCTCTGTAACCACTACTCGGAAAGAAATCCGATCACTCTCTCCATAACAAGACACTTGTCTACAAAACTTTTATACTTCCAACTATTAATTATGCATGCCAAATCTGGCGCTCCACTGCAACTTCCAACCGACTTAAAATTCAGCGTACGCAAAACCTCTTCCTCCGATTATAGCACAAGCCCCCAGGTATATGGCAATGCTATACCTCCCCAAAGAACTCCAAATTCCATCCATTGCAAAAATCGTCTCCAATTTATCTTCCACTTTTTACAATACTATTCAAAATAATTATAATAATACAATCAACTCCCAACAAAACAAAAGGATCTACAGTCAACAAAAATATCATAATCAATAACCCTGTTCGAGAGAACTTTTCATATGCAAGTGCCGCCTCTAACACTCAACAGAGAAGCCCCCCAACGAAGAAAATCTAAACACCAAAAGAACCAACCGAACTCCTATAAACAACCGCAACGATAATAATCCAATGACAAACTTCATCAATGCTATTGACCAACTTAAGGAGTTAGCAGAAATCTTCTTCATACTCCCAGGGCTACTCACCAATATACCAAAAATCAAAGCTGATAAAGGCAGTGCTAATAAGAATATCGCCATACTCGAAGCCATTATGGACAATAATAATAATGACAATTAATAGCACAAACCTAAATTTTAACCGAATGGGTCTTAAGATTTGTTCCTGGAATGCCAATGGAATCACTTCTAAAATGGTTGAGCTTCGGGAACTTATTATTAAACACTCACCTGACATTCTTCTTATACAAGAAACTCACCTTAAACCCACTCTCAACATTTTTGTTCCAAATTATACTTACTATCGTAATGACAGAATTACAAACGAAGTTGCTTCCGGTGGTACGATGATCTTAATTAAACGCTCACTTAAACATTTTAACCTACCTACCCCACCCCTTCAGTGGGTGGAAACCACTATTATAGTTTTAACCCCACCTAACCAAAGCCCAATCTCAATAGCTTCTATTTATATTCCTCCTAATTCTGATCCCCTTCTTTACACAATAGACCTTGAAACTTTAATACAAACAAATAGCAACTACATTCTTTTTGGCGATTTCAACGCCCATCATAAAGATTGGAACTGTGCACGTAACTGTACTAGAGGTATTCAACTCAAACACTTTTCAAATCAACTCGATCTTAAAATTCTTTTCCCTCCCACCCCTACTAGATTCGGCTATAACTCTTCCTCCACAATAGACATTGCTTTAATAAGGGAATTCCATCACCCGCACAAAATTACTTCTATCCCCGAATTAAATTCAGATCACAACCCAATTCTACTTCAATTCTCATACGAAATTCCATACAGTATCAACACCAGCGCCATCTATACATGCTGGTCAGCGTTCAATAAACATCTTAATGACACCACTAAATTTTTAAGTCTCTCCCAAATCAATAACACCCAACAACTAGAAACTAATATTCAAGCTCTAACTGATAATATTATTAATTCACATAAAACTGCATCTAAACCCATTCAAAAATCCAACAATATTTTCACTCCCTCCCATATTAAAAACTTTTTGAAACTCAAAAATAATTTACGTAAACAATATCAAAGATCACTTAACCCCAACATTAAAACTGAACTCAATAGAACACAAAATATCATTAAAAAAGAAATACACAAATTTACCAAAAAATCCTGGAATCAAAAACTTGAATCTTTAAACACAGCAGATAATTCGCTCTGGACAACTACTAGATTTCTTAAAAATAAAAGATCAGCTATCCCTCCCCTCAATAACCAACATGGCACTGCAATAACTAACGATCAAAAAGCTGAAGTGTTAGCGGATCATCTCGAAAAAAATTTTCAAAATAATCCTAGTACGGATCTTAATTTTGACAAACATGTCACACAAACAATTCAAAATTACTTCTCCTCCCCCCTCCTCACGATAATACTGAACCCTCCACCCCACAAGATATCTTAGACTACATCAAAAAACTTAAAAACAAAAAAGCTCCTGGTCATGATAATGTCACAAATAAAATGCTCAAAAATCTGTCCATCAAAATTATTTTCCTTCTCACAATTATTATTAACAAAATTCTCACTTTCAATCATTTCCCTCAAATTTGGAAAACTGCTATTATTTTTCCTATACTCAAACCAGGCAAAAAGGCAAACCAACCAGATAGTTATAGACCAATTTCCCTCCTCCCAACATTAGGCAAACTTACAGAATCCATTATTTTGAAAAGACTTAACAGATTCATCACTGATAACAATCTCACTAACCCTAACAAATATGGCTTCACTAACCAACTATCTACTCTTCACCCACTATTAAAACTCACCGAAATTATTACTTCTGGTTTTCAACGAAAAAAATCCACCGGAGCAGTTTTTTTGGACATAGCCAAAGCCTTCGACAGAGTCTGGCTGGAAGGCCTAACCTATAAACTAATCAAAAACAACTTCCCACCCCCACTCATTGAACTTCTTCATTCGTACTGCAACGAAAGATTCTTCCAGGTCAGAGTTCACGATACACTTTCAACTTCTAGAAAAATTAATGCTGGAGTAGCTCAAGGAAGTCTAATCGGGCCTTTTTTATTTAATTTTTTCGTTAACGATATCCCTAATTACAGCCTCACCAGCCTGAACATGTATGCAGATGATACGGCAATTGTCGCCAAATTCAGAAATCCTAAATCAGTAACTTTTGCTCTAAACAAACATCTCTATATTCTTGAAAACTATTACAATAAATGGAAAATAAAAATTAATGTTGAAAAATCTAACGCAGTACTATTCACTAAGAAAAAACAAAA
>BMAW01034689.1:0-10059 GCA_019974015.1 Nephila pilipes | reverse complement strand
CAAACGTCTAGATCACATTTACATCTTATTTGGCGAAGCAGGGCCACGTCTGGCTCTTGTGGCATAAAATTTCACCATCAAGTGCGAAGCTAATAAAACCAACCATTTAACAATAATTAATCAATCTTCGTCTTTAAAAGAATACTTCAAATTAATTAATGTTCCTCCGAGTAAGGATTTTTTTTTTGGATATCAAAACCTTTTTAATTGGTTCCTTTGTTTGCGTGGTTACATGTGTGTTCACCTGTTCTCAACACGTATATTACACACTTCCTGTAGTCTTGTACTCAAATATTACACATTTATAACGACTGTCTGGGACAAATGCATTCGTTGTTATGATTTCAGTGTTCTCTTGTACGACTCACTCGAGTGCATCGAATGAAACAGTAATCATTTGCATATTAGCTCTAGACATAGCTGCTTCAGTCCAAGTGAGCAATTCCCCTCTCCCCTCTAGTATAGAAGTTTATTTTACTGCAGCAAATTAAACTTGAACCTTTTTATTATAGCTTAAAACTTATAAGTTTTTAAAATATAAATAATTACTTATATCTGGGTTTCCCAACTTTTTTTAGTCCGCTCACCATCAGTTGGATCGTTTCCTCTCCGTATACCCTGGGTTCCAAACCTCCACCTCCTTTTGTTTCACCAGCTGCTAAATCAGAAAACTTCTCAGAAAAAAAAGTGTATTTTAAATTAAATTAAACGGTTACTTTTTTCATAATAGTTTCTTTTTTTAGGTAAGCAATATATATATATATATATATATATATGCAGAGTGTTGAAGGGACGAGTCACTTTTAATTTTAAAATATCGGAGAAATGAGAGGAGGAAAAGCCGATCCTTCCAGCGGACGTAGCCCCACTTTCATCGAAGATTTTATTGAAAGGATGCTCAATATTATAATTTAGTAAAAACCTCTTCTTACTTTTAAAATTTGTTTTAAATACTTTTGGATTCCTTTTTTCGGTTGAGTGACCGTAACCACCATTTTCTGTTTCTTTTTTCTTTTTCCTGTATCTTTTTATGACCTCTCTCGTACTTCTCTGGTTAGAACAATTTATTTATTTTTAATATTGGGCACTGCGTCTGTGTGATGAAGTAATTAAATCTTCAACTTTATTTATTTTTTTCATTCTTTTGCATTAGAATAAAATTTGAATAGTTAAATATTTTCGAAGTATTTAGTATAAGTTAGCTTTCGAAGTTTAAATACACTATAGTGTCTCAATTAACGTTCTTTTCGCGCATGTAACTTGTTACTATATACTCCCACACAAAGAGTGGACTTTCTTTTTAGTGCTTGCCGACGGGAAACACACTAGTATTTGATCTGCAATATAAAAAGTTTATGCAATACTATATCAGAATACAAACATTTCATTTGAAAATGTTTGATGAAACTGTGCTGTTTTATTTTAAAATTTGTTAGTTTAAATAAAGAGAATTAGAATTATACACGTTTCTTATAAAGTTTTTTTTTTTAAAAAAAAAAAACTTTAATCAATTTACTTTCTTGTAAGTGGGAAAACTTTTCTTCCGGAATACCTTTGAATATATTTATTCTGAAATTACGATAGAAGAAGGCTATATAACGATATTTTAATTTAGATAGATCACATGTAAATTAAATTTAACCCTAAAATATTCTCATCTGCGACTTATAGGGGCAGCAATTAGGTGGGGGTGACCATTTGCCCCTTTTTTTGTGGGGGGGCGCAAGAAATTAAATTTTTATTTCATTTTAGCCACCTAAAACTATGTATAAAAATCAAACAATTGTATAAGCTATGTTGTCTTATCTCGCCTAATTATCGTTTCTTTCATTTCTTTATTAAAAAATTACTTTGTTGTTAAAAAATTACATGCATAAAATGCCATGCCATGCATCGCGGGGATATGTGTTAGACTCTTAAGAAATTTATTTTATATTGTATATCTTTCTTTCTATAATAGAATCAATGGTGTTATTTTGAAGACCTAATTAAAAATGTTATTTAGCGCAATCATTCTACAAAAATATTTTTTATTTTTCCATGGATATTTTGTATTATAATGGAGTATAGAATAAGGCCTTGATTAAACTCAATGGATTGAATTTTATCAAATTATCACTTTTTTGTGTTTACTTTAAAACAAACTATACTTTTTTAAAAATGAAATTATCACTTTTTAAGCTCTCGAAATGTTTTCATAGAATTGTAATGCACTAGTTATATTGTTACTTAGATGAAAGTCACATTGTATGATGATATTAATAATTTTTTTAAAAAAAAAAAATTACACGCTGCTAATGGAACTATACTACAGAAAAGTTAGTAAACATTGTTAACTTTTGTTTTTGTAGGGAAACTCGCTCAACAAGCGCGTACCATTTTGTCAATTTTTTTTTTTTAATTTTTTGTATCTACCCCCTCCCCCTTATACTCACAAGAACACCCAGTTATTATTTTTTTTTTGTCTATAAATCCCTCCTCCCCTCCCTGATTTCTAATATCAAGTCATCACTACTGACTAAGAAACAATAAATAAGTAAATTCTTATTAAACAATGCTTCTTAAAAGAGTGCCAATTATGATAAATTATACACTTAAATTCTCAGTATAAAAAGTTCATACTTTTAGTTGCAGAAATCAGATTTTCAGGAATTCTCCAAACGTAAATTCGAGATCGTTCTATTAAAAAAATGAAGTCTACATGCAATTCACCCATTGAGATCCGTAAATTCATTTTATTGATAATTTCGTTGCATGAATTGCTAGCCAGTAATCGAAAAATTTGTAGGTCTTGAGAACTGACAAGAGTCGTGACTAAATTGATTTAATTCATTGAGGATACATTTTATTGACGAGTATAATTTTTAAAAATTTTTATCGTTAATGTCATCACACTTCTAATAAAAATAAATAAAACTGTTACAAACATTCACCATACGGTTTTACATGAGAATTGATTTTTTTTCTTCTTTGGATAAAAGTTGTTTGTTCTGCACAATGAGACTATAAATTCCGGAATCTAAAAGTAAAATATTTAATCAAGCACAAAAGGAAATTTAATCGGTGAAAAAGAAGCCTAGTAGGGAATATGCTCATCTCTTCCGCCCATTTAACATTACACAAATTTTTATATATGGAATGTGAAAGAATAATTAAAAAATACAAATGGCAATACACTGCTATACCATATCGTTTGGTCCTAAAACAGACCAAGAAGAAAATCAAATTAGGAACAAATAGTTTGAAGGTTTCGAGCAAAAAAAATGGTAATTTCCCAATCTCACCTTGAAATTCTGAATAATTTGACTTTGACTTCTATATCACATGTTCTTTGTATATCTCTAATGATGTACGAGTGAAGATAATGCATCAATTGTTAAATAAAGAAAGTGTCTGTTTTTCGTACAATTTCCACTTAAATCCAGTAGGAATTTAAAGAGAAATACTTAACAGTTATGATTTTTTTTTTTTTTTTGAAAATTAAGTCATTATTGGTGAACGCAAATTTGAACGGCCCCTGATCAAGTAACACTTAAACACCTTTTATCTTGTGTGATAAATGGTATGGTACACAAGTAGCCCTAAAAGCGCACGAACGATTTTTAGTGGGTACGCGAGCAATATTGAGAATAATTTATTTTGAATAAATAACTTTCAGTGCAAATTGTTTTAATTCGAAATAAACTAGTGTATTTCTTTCATTTAAAAAAACCCGATATCTAAGCCATGTGGGAGAAAATTCTATAAGTGATTTTAAAAAGTTTATCATTTCGTTTTTCACTTTTTATTATAATGTTCTAATTCTGAAAAGAAAAAAACTTTTCTGGAATATTAATATACGTAAAAAAAAAGAAAAGAAAAGAATTTTAATCAAATGGCGTTTATATATGTGTTTAAATTGGTGTAGGCTTTGTGCTACAAGATGCGTTATTATTTTACCCCCAAGAAAATTTTATTTCGTATAAAAAGCAGTTCTGAAAAAAGGCTTTGAAATTTCAATAGCAATTTCAAATCTTGAACATACATATTAACACATCGTCATTGGAATCTTGCAGTTGGAACGTAATTTTGATGCGTATATTTTTCAGAAAAGAGAGCGAAACTAATGATTACTTAATAAATAATAACAACAGTAATTTTCATCATCTTACCTAAAAATGTGTCTTATATTATTATTTTAAATATTTAGGAGGTTATATATTTACGAAAGATTACGATGGAAAATTACAATCATAATCAAAATATATAAAAAAAAAATTGCAATAAACACAAACATATGTTGACACTATTTACTTTTAAACACTACCACTTAGAAACTAATTAGAGTCTTATTACCAATAAATTTTAATAAAGTTTCAATCTGTAATTTATGTAAAGCAGTCCCCCACTGCGAAGTTTTTTCATTGCGCATATAGGGTGATGGTAGTGTTTAATGATGAAAGAACCAGGTGTTATGCTGCGCCAAACAAGGTCTAACTGCAGTCTTGGCATTTGAAAAAAAAAAAAAAAAAAAAAAATTTGGTAAAAATGGATTGACAAGAAGATATGTAAGAAGGATTGATAGGGTAGCCTGGGGGTGCTTCCCCCTATTTTACCAAAGACAGTAAACCCTGTAGTATAGAAAAAGATCTCTAGAGTGTCTTGGGGTTGTGATGCCCGTACTTGCCTAAAGGAGGAAGTAACACTGGGGGTTGAGCATACTAGACAATGCCTGGCCGCGGTGGCCTAGTGGTCAAAGTTTCAGATTCGTGGCCGGCGGTTTTCTTTCAGTTACGTGCCAGCTCAGGTGTCGTCCTCGTCGCCTTGACCATGGTTCAAAATTACGAGGTCCGTCGCCAATAGCACTCGTGTAGCTTCTAGTGCGACGTTAATAAAAACTAAAACTATTCATGTGTTTATGATATACGATCACTGCATTGGGTCCCGCACTCACAGCCATATGAAAACGTAATTTTACGTTATCCTCAATCTAGCAATAGTTAGTGGAAAACGTAAATTTACGTGATTCGGAATCAATGTGTCATTTAAAAAATAGCATTTAAATTATTCAAATTAATGATCGATAAGAGACAGATAATTACAATATATAATTCCGAAACGCTGGTTATATTTTACTGAAATGCGTCAAATAATAATTTGAATCGCTACGTAGCAATTATCCTTCAATCGTTATAATTATCTTACCTTTTAGCCAATTAGTGACAAATTAAAAACAAAACCAGGAAATTATTAGCATCAGATATTGCAATCGATTTAATAATTCCAATAAACTAATACATGTATTTATTCTCATAAAAAAAGCTTTTCAAGCCAATTTAAAAAGTATTGCGAGCTGGAATTATTTGAAATGTTAAGAAATTTTTTTTTAAAGGTATGGTCTCTCAAGTATTGATTCATACTGACGAATTGAAGAAGAAAAATAAGGATAAAAATAAGACGTAACAGCATAAAATGTGAAATAGTAAAAGTGCATCTTTGTAATTTTTTCGTGAAATATGTCGTAAGAACCCGTTCCTTAATTTCCATTAAATACATGCTTTCATCCGCATATAGGGTGAAAAAAAAAAAGAATTCATCCATCTATCCAAATAAATGTAATCTTCGGAATTCAAACTAAGTTTATTTATAGGATCCTAATTTGATTCAATACTTTGTGTCAATATTGCATATTGAAATGCCCATTTCCGTATGTGAATCCAGAGAGAGTATAACTTTTTTTCGGATATAGTCATACCAATTGATCATTTTCGGAAGACATTTACGCCTTTTTTATTTGGTTAAAAGAACAGCAAACGATAGTTTTACTAATGAGGTAAACCCCCATAAGATATGCTTTCGTACGAAAGCTAGTGCCTTCCATTCTAAATTATCACCGACCCGTGTGGTGACCGGGAATGACAGAATAGTCCCACTGTAGCTCATGCATGTCGTAAGAGGCGACTAAAATGGGTACCCAGCGTCTGGGGGTATAGCCGGGTACCCTGACCCTGGGGATTATATCAGGGGACCTCAGGGACTTGCCTTCGTCAGGTAAGTACGGGCATCATGACCCCGAGGCATCCTAGGGATCTTTTTCTTTCCCATGGGGTTTACTGTCTTTGATAAACACGGGTGACGCGTCCCCGGGATACCCTAGCGATCCTTCTCTATTTTCGACCCTCCTTATTGTCAACCAATTTTTGTCTTTTTTTTTTTTTTTGTTCCTCACATAATGACTCACTTTTAAACCCTCCGGGCAGGACACTCCCATGTTACTAAAACTCCCTTTCATTACTGATTGGTTAGAACAGGGACACCATTCCTTCTTTCTGGACAATATCCACTCTGATTTATGTCCATTCTGGCGCAAAACTTCAAAAGTCTTATGGATGGGCACTAAATCAACATGTCACTCCGACTTATAGCTCCCGGCATTTTTTTCCACATAATAGCGGACTCTCCTGTCCACATTTGAATTCAAAGCCACGTGTTTAAATTTTAAGGATAGATGTTCATTCAAATATTAAGGATAACACCTGGGTTGTACCCTCCTTTCCTGGAACAATGGCATGCCCCCAACGTTGAGACCATGACGGATTTAAAATTCCTCTGCCCCATTACAAGACAATTTTGGGTACCCCGAATCCGCTAAACCAGTGTTTCTCAAAGTGGTCCCTACGGAACCCAAGGGGTCACCGATATCATTCAGGGGGTCCGCAGAAAATTAAAATTGATTTGGGGGTCCTTGAACAATGTCGAGTGGTCCGCGTAGTTTAATATTATTTGCTCAACTTTGTTTGGAAAATGATGAAGACTATATTTCGTTTACTACTTCACACAGAAGTACGTTGGTTATCTATAGGTGCATATTTAAATCGATTTTATGCGATCTTTGATTTAGTGATGGAATTCCCGGAAAGCAAAGACAATGATTGGCGACACAATTTACTTAACTCTAAAAATGACATAGCCAATATGACCGATTTAGTTTCCAAATTTAACGAAACGAATTTAAAATTACAAGGTGACCAATTAAATTTAATCAAAACTAAAAGCTTAATATCTGCGTTTGTTGCAAAACTTTTTCTGTACAAACAAAACTTGGGAAGAGGAGAATGTGCACAGTTTCCAGATCTTTCGAAATTGCAAAACAGAGATGAAGATTTGCTTCCTTTCTGTCAACACCTAACGGCTCTCCTTGCAGACCTGAACCAAAGATTTGAAGACATCCTTCACTTGGATATTTCCGACTGGGTGTTGAACCCTTTTGCGCGTGGACAAATTCAGATCCCAAATACAGATGAATCCATGATAGTATAGGAGCAGCTTATTGAAATATCCACAAATAAGGAACTTGAACCAATGTTTGAACAAAGATTCCTCAAATTATGGTTACAAAAACGGATCCTAATTTTATATCCTCCATTATGGGTTATTGTACAGAAGTACCTTCCTTATGGGTGGCCGCGGTAGCCTAGTAACCATGGTTTCGGATTAGTAGCCGACGGTTTTCATTCAGTCGCGGATTCGATCCTTGGCCACTAAAGACCCGCCTTGTAGCCGGGGCTGATGCACGTTAAATCTGTCGACGTCCAAAAAGTCCTCTCGTTGGCGTGGTGTGGAAGTTAGGAGAGAGGGGGACAGCTCAGGTGTCATCCTCGTCACTTGACCGAGATTCAAAATTATGAGGTCCGTCGCCAATTGTTGCTTCTAGTGCGACGTTAATTAAAACTAAACTAAAAACTAATCCTCCATTATGGCTGACTGCTTATCCGTCTATCTATTTGGTAGAACGTGTATTCCAGAGCCATTATGAACCTCATCACAAAAAAGTAACCGGCTAGAAATTAGTGGGGATTTGTGGTTTCTACTCGCAAACATTGAGCCGGACAGATATACATTCATAATGTCTCATCAAGTTTATTCAAGTCATTATTTTTTTTTAAATTTTATTTTAAACAAAAGTTATAATTTTAATAAATATTTCTTCAAAAAATATTTTTTTAAATTTGTAATTTTTATATTATGCCTTTATGTAGCTTTTTAACTTGGGGGTCTGTGGGTAAGTTTTGACTATAAAAAGGGGTCCATAGGACAAAAACGTTTGGGAACCACTGCTTTAAGGTATCCGTACTTTTTAGGAGAAACCTTTTTGAAATACATTGATATTTCCTATCAAAATATTTTTTAATGCTAAAATATAACCTAAAACTATGAAGAATACATTTAATAATCTGCTTGTAATTAAAAAAAAATTGGAGTGGAAAACATGGTGAAAGTGGTAAACAAATTGACTATCAGAATAATGCTTATAACTCAAAAGTAAACAAAAATATCATTATTCTGAAAATTTTATCTTATTCGTCATAACAGTTTTGGGAGTTGGTACTATTTTCATGATGAAAATCAAATTCCTACAATTTTTATTGTGTTTGGAATCAAATAACATCCAAAAATCAAGAAAAAGTTATAACAATGCATGATTTACAACTTTGTTACTAAAAACGTATCAATTTTACAACCATGAAAGTAGCAGGGGTTCTTAAAAACTATATAAGGAAGATACTTGCAAAATTAAAATTAATTTGGTTCATAAATTTTTCGCATATTTTTGTTGCCATATGTGAATATGTCAAGAAAACTTCTTTTGAGAAAAATCAAAAACAAAATTTCAAATGCTATTAAAAGTTAACTACCGAGTAAAATTCAAATCCCTGTAACTTAAGTTCTAAATAAGGTATAAGCAAAATTCAAACACTATTTGGAAGAAAAAATTTAAATTTTAAACTGACATTAAAATTAGAAAGTAGAAATTTTTGACAAAAATGGGGGTTTAAAGGTGTACGGATACCTTAATTGCTAAGAAATAACCGAGATATCCTGATAAAATTTATTCTGCATAGCATTAAATCGTTATGTACATAACTTTAATACTTATTAATGAACTACTTGTAGTTTTTAATCCCCCTCCCCCAAAGATTCAGAAAAAAATTTAGTACTTCACAAACAAAATTAATGATAAACACACGCACAAAGAACATTTCCGACAAGTAAATATTGAAATTAGTAACTGGGTTTTCAGGAAGCTACACTTTACATTCAAGTATATTTTTTAATATAACATGATTTGATGAAATTTTAACTGTAAATTTTATATATTAACTGGTTATATAAATTTTATGTAAGAAAGATATTTCCTTTTCAGAGTACAGATAAATACAAAGCAATGGTAATTCAGTGCAATATTAAAATCTTTTGATCTAAAAACATACGAAAAAGGAAGTCAAATTAAGAAACAAAAATAAAGTTATTTTACAACGTTTGCGATGTATCGTTTTTGGTTTATGAATAAGTTCATGATAGAGATGTTATATTTAGTTAGGATTTCTTATTTGATATAAGTATATAATAAAAAAATTAAAAATCTAGTATATTTTTTGGCTTAGTTTCATTACTACATTTCGTTCATTTTTAACTAACGGTAATATTCTTAATTTGAATTTTACGTTGTTTTGATAATTTATTGATCTCTTCAATTAATTCTGCAGTATTTAATTTTTTTTAGTTCTAATTAAATTTTAAATAGTTTTTCAGTGGTTATAATTTGTAATTATATATATTCCTAATAATTTGAAGAAAAAATGATATCAAGTTATTTTATATCGCGAGTTACATCGGAACACTTATACATAAATAAGGATTTTATACACACATAAAAATTTAAAAGCTCCTTGATATAACACGATCCACTGAAATACAATTACAAATAATTGTTAAAATTAAATAAAAATTACATATAAAAATAAGTTATGTATAAAATAAATAATTATTTTATATATATATATACCCATAAAAATTCCTCACAGAAAACAAAAAGGCAGTTCAATCGCCGTGTTTTTTCCCCAACCGAATTTAACTGCAATTTTAAATATTTTTATTAAAATCCATTTTTAATATGTAAAGCAACTATCCTTTATAGATAACTATAATTTTCAGTTGATTAAGCAATTTTGAATAAAATAAAATAATGAATATTCGTTAGTACTATGTTCATTATAGTTAAGGGCCGTACAATCACTT